>CM074726.1:196707743-196863516 GCA_037306005.1 Rhinophrynus dorsalis | reverse complement strand
TATCAGAGAGAGAGAGAGAGATCAGAGAGAGAGAGAGAGGATCAGAGAGAGATCAGAGAGAGATCAGAGAGAGAGAGGATCAGAGAGAGAGGATCAGAGAGAGAGAGAGGATCAGAGAGAGAGAGAGGATCAGAGAGAGAGATCAGAGAGAGAGAGAGAGAGATCAGAGAGAGAGAGATCAGAGAGAGAGAGGATCAGAGAGAGAGAGAGAGGATCAGAGAGAGAGATCAGAGAGAGAGAGAGAGAGAGAGAGGATCAGAGAGAGAGAGATCAGAGAGAGAGAGATCAGAGAGAGAGAGGATCAGAGAGAGAGAGATCAGAGAGAGAGAGGATCAGAGAGAGAGAGAGAGAGAGAGGATCAGAGAGAGAGAGGATCAGAGAGAGAGAGAGAGAGATCAGAGAGAGATCAGAGAGAGAGAGAGATCAGAGAGAGAGAGGATCAGAGAGAGAGAGATCAGAGAGAGAGACAGAGAGAGAGAGAGAGAGATCAGAGAGAGAGAGATCAGAGAGAGAGAGGATCAGAGAGAGAGAGAGAGAGGATCAGAGAGAGAGATCAGAGAGAGAGAGAGAGAGAGGATCAGAGAGAGAGAGAGGATCAGAGAGAGATCAGAGAGAGAGAGGATCAGAGAGAGAGAGATCAGAGAGAGAGGGATCAGAGAGAGAGAGAGAGAGGATCAGAGAGAGAGGATCAGAGAGAGAGAGAGAGGATCAGAGAGAAAGAGGATCAGAGAGAGAGAGAGGATCAGAGAGAGAGATCAGAGAGAGATCAGAGAGATCAGAGAGAGATCAGAGAGAGATCAGAGAGAGATCAGAGAGAGATCAGAGAGAGATAGGATCAGAGAGAGAGGATCAGAGAGAGAGAGAGAGAGGATCAGAGAGAGAGAGAGAGGATCAGAGAGAGAGAGGATCAGAGAGAGAGAGAGATCAGAGAGAGAGAGATCAGAGAGAGAGAGAGAGAGGATCAGAGAGAGAGATCAGAGAGAGAGAGATCAGAGAGAGAGAGATCAGAGAGAGAGAGAGAGGATCAGAGAGAGAGAGATCAGAGAGAGAGAGAGGATCAGAGAGAGAGAGAGGATCAGAGAGAGAGAGAGAGGAGTCTGAGAGAATGGGGGGCGATGAGGAATAGAGAGAATGGGGGGCGATGAGGAAGAGAGAGAATGGGGGGCGGTGAGGAATAGAGAGAATGGGGGGCGGTGAGGAAGATAGAGAATGGGGGGCGATGAGGAAGATAGAGAATGGGGGGCGGTGAGGAAGAAGTGAATAAGAGGGACACACAGAGGGTCAGTGCAATGTGGGAGAGGGACAGCGGAGAGGATAGGAGAGACACAAAGGGAAAGCAAGGGAAAGAGACAGAGACACAAAAGAGTACGAGAGATACAGAGATCAATAGGAAGATACTGAGAGAGACAGAGTAGAATGTGACAGTGACAGAGAGGAACGGCAAAGGGACACAGAGGAGAGTAAGACAAGAGAGACAGGTGAATGGGAGAGAGACAGAGAAAGGTGGGAGAGAGACAGAGATGAATGAGGAAGAGATAGGAGAATGAGAGTGAGGCAGAGAATGATAGGAGAGAGACAGATACAAACAGGAGAGAGACAGAGATGAATTGGGGAGAGACAGAGAAGGATGGCAGAGAGACAGAACAAATGGGTGTAAGACAGAAGAATAGGAGAGACAGATGAAAGGGAGACAGTCAGAGAAGGATGGGAGATAGTTGAATGGGAGAGAGACAGATACAAACAGGAGACGGATCAGAGAGAAGACTGGTTGAGAGAAAGAAGAATGAGAGAAACAGGTGGAAGAGAGAGAGAGACAGAGATGAATAGGAGAAAACCAGAAATGAATAAGAGACGAGCAGATGAATGGGAGAGAGTCAGAGATGAATAAGAGACGAGCAGATGAATGGGAGAGAGTCAGAGATGGATATGAGACAGACAGACAGACAGACAGAGATGAATACAAGGGAAACAGAGGTGAATGTGAGACAAACAGATGAATGAATATGGACAGAGATGAATGGGAGAGAATGAGAGAGAGAAGATGGGAGAGGGACAGAGATGAATGGGACAGAGACATATGCAGGGGAGAGAGACACACACAGATGATTGAGAGAGAGAGAGAGGACAAAAGGATGGGAGAGAGACAGGTGAATGGGAAAGAGATGAATAGGAGAGAGGCAGAGAAGGATGTGAGAGAGAATCTAATAGAAGAGAGGCAGAGGGTGGGAGAGTGCCAGATCAGTAGTAGAGAGACAGAGATGAATAGGAGAGAGACAGATGTTAAGGAGAGAGACAGAGATGTTAAGGAGAGAGACACATATGTTAAGGAGAGAGACACATATGTTAAGGAGAGAGACAGAGATGATAAGGAGAGAGATACAGAGATAAGGAGAGAGACAGAGATGAATAGGAGAGAGACAGAGATGATAAGGAGAGATAGATGTTAAAGGGATAGTAATACTTCATTTTAACTTTATTTTATTTTGTAGGCATTGAAAAAACATGAAGAATGATATAAGTCTTATCTCTGAAACCTTTATGGTTTAAGAGATATTCACAAACAAAGTATCCCCCCCTGTTCAACCAGATCAGAAGGGAGGTGCCCAGGTAGACTGCAGAGAGGGACAATCTTCAATTAAGATAAGGGAAAAACCTGAAAAACTTGTCAAGGGGGGCAGGGCTTTCATTGTTTTCATAGGAAGAAGATTGTCCCCTGCTGTTATCTGTCTGGTCTATGGACTGGATTCCACATCTGAGAAGAGATGGCTTACACTAGGTAAAAGGGGCGGGAGGCGGAAACTTTGCTTGTGAATATCTCTCAAACCATAAAGGTCTGAGAGATAAGACTTATATCGTTCTTCATGTTTTTTAATGCCTACAAAATAAAATAAAGTTAAAACGAAGTATTACTATCACTTTAAGGAGAGAGACAGATGAATAGGAGAGAGAGACAGAGATGAATAGGAGAGAGACAGATGAATAGGAGAGAGACAGAGATGAATAGGAGAGAGACAGAGATGATAAGGAGAGAGACAGAGATCAATAGGAGAGAGACAGAGATGTTAAGGAGAGAGAGATCAATAGGAGAGAGACAGAGATGTTAAGGAGAGAGAGATCAATAGGAGAGAGACAGAGATGTTAAGGAGAGAGACAGAGATGATAAGGAGAGAGACAGATGAATGGGAGACAGAGAGAAAACAATCGGATATATTCCCATCCCAGATGTACACATATGTTTTTTTGTGGATATGAAGTTTGGAATGGCTGGCAGAGGATGATGGGTTGTTGTAGTCCAACAGTGAGACCACATGTTATCCAGCCCTGTGCCTTCTCCTCTCTATCGCTGTTATTACTCTGTCCCCATGTGCCTCCCATTGAGGTGAATGTGCAGATACGTTTCTGCGCTGAAAAGAAATGGTTTTCTAGCCCCGCGCCTGAATAACAGCAATTTACCAAGTTACTAATTCCAAAAACTCTCCGCTGAACACGGCTAGCTCCAGGGGGAGGACAACTGGGTTCCTCTATGGACTTTGTTTAGTACATACGGCCTTATTCATCAAGACAGAGAGGAGCAATTCTGCGGAGAGTTGATTGCACCACGGAGGGTGTTGGAAATTCAAGTTCCATTTTATTTAAATTGGGCTTTTAATCTCATGAATGCTAAGCAATACATTGGAGACCTCTACAGAATTCAAGGGGTTAAAATTAATTCATGTTCCCCCCCTAAAGTACAGTCGGTTTGCTCCAGAATTTGTCTTGATGAATAAGGCCCCCTGGACTGAGCGCGTTACATAGGAAGAGGCTGTAACTTTAGTCCGTGTTCCTGTTCACTCTATGGGGCGGGAGCGTGGATCTCACTGCCATTCAAATCTTAAAGGGATAGTAATAGTTAATATGGAAAATAACTTTGTTTCTAAATTGTATCCACCTGAATAAAACAAGGGTACTCTCACTGCTGAGAAGCATTTAATTCAAAGGTTATTGCAGCTCAAACCTGAATTTTAAGGGTGCGGTATCACAGTGGCCTGAAATTATATAGTGGCGCTGTAGCTACACCATTCTATGGACAGCCCTGGTCAGATTGGGAGTTGTAGTTGAGCAGCAGATGCTGGAAGGTCTGACATTGCTTGGCACCGCTCTAGTACATACCCTGATGTGTAGGCGCTGGAGGGTATGACATTGCCTGGCACCGCTCTAGTACATACCCTGATGTGTAGGCGCTGGAGGGTATGACATTGCCTGGCACCACTCTAGTACATACCCTGATGTGTAGGCGCTGGAGGGTATGACATTGCCTGGCACCGCTCTAGTACATACCCTGATGTGTAGGCGCTGGAGGTAGGACATTGCCTGGCACCGCTCTAGTACATACCCTGATGTGTAGGCGCTGGAGGGTATGACATTGCCTGGCACCGCTCTAGTACATACCCTGATGTGTAGGCGCTGGAGGGTATGACATTGCCTGGCACCGCTCTAGTACATACCCTGATGTGTAGGCGCTGGAGGGTATGACATTGCCTGGTACCGCTCTAGTACATACCCTGATGTGTAGGCGCTGGAGGGTCTGACATTGCCTGGCACCGCTCTAGTACATACCCTGATGTGTAGGTGCTGTAGGGTATGACATTGCCTGGCACCGCTCTAGTACATACCCTGATGTGTAGGCGCTGGAGGGTCTGACATTGCCTGGCACCGCTCTAGTACATACCCTGATGTGTAGGCGCTGGAGGGTCTGACATTGCCTGGCACCGCTCTAGTACATACCCTGATGTGTAGGCGCTGGAGGGTCTGACATTGCCTGGCACCGCTCTAGTACATACCCTGATGTGTAGGCGCTGGAGGGTCTGACATTGCCTGGCACCGCTCTAGTACATACCCTGATGTGTAGGTGCTGTAGGGTATGACATTGCCTGGCACCGCTCTAGTACATACCCTGATGTGTAGGCGCTGGAGGGTCTGACATTGCCTGGCACCGCTCTAGTACATACCCTGATGTGTAGGCGCTGGAGGGTATGACATTGCCTGGCACCGCTCTAGTACATACCCTGATGTGTAGGCGCTGGAGGGTATGACATTGCCTGGCACCGCTCTAGTACATACCCTGATGTGTAGGCGCTGGAGGGTCTGACACTGACTGGCACCGCTCTAGTACATACCCTGATGTGTAGGCGCTAGAGGGTATGACATTGCCTGGCACCGCTCTAGTACATACCCTGATGTGTAGACGCTGTAGGGTCTGACATTGCCTGGCACCGCTCTAGTACATACCCTGATGTGTAGGCGCTGGAGGGTCTGACATTGCCTGGCACCGCTCTAGTACATACCCTGATGTGTAGGCACTGGAGGGTCTGACATTGCCTGGCACCGCTCTAGTACATACCCTGATGTGTAGGCGCTGCAGGGTCTGACATTGCCTGGCACCTCTCTAGTACATACCCTGATGTGTAGGCGCTGGAGGGTATGACATTGCCTGGCACCGGTCTAGTACATACCCTGATGTGTAGGCGCTGGAGGGTCTGACATTGCCTGGCACCGCTCTAGTACATACCCTGATGTGCAGGCGCTGGAGGTATGACATTGCCTGGCACCGCTCTAGTACATACCCTGATGTGCAGGCGCTGGAGGGTCTGACATTGCCTGGCACCGCTCTAGTACATACCCTGATGTGTAGGCGCTGGAGGGTCTGACACTGCCTGGCACCGCTCTAGTACATACCCTGATGTGTAGGCGCTGGAGGGTCTGACATTGCCTGGCACCGCTCTAGTACATACCCTGATGTGTAGGCGCTGGAGGTCTGACATTGCCTGGCACCGCTCTAGTACATACCCTGATGTGTAGGCGCTGGAGGTCTGACATTGCCTGGCACCGCTCTAGTACATACCCTGATGTGTAGGCGCTGGAGGGTATGACATTGCCTGGCACCGCTCTAGTACATACCCTGATGTGTAGGCGCTGGAGGGTATGACATTGTCTGGTACCACTCTAGTACATACCCTGATGTGTAGGCGCTGGAGGTCTGACATTGTCTGGCACCGCTCTAGTACATACCCTGATGTGTAGGCGCTGGAGGGTATGACATTGTCTGGCACCGCTCTAGTACATACCCTGATGTGTAGGCGCTGGAGGGTATGACATTGCCTGGCACCGCTCTAGTACATACCCTGATGTGTAGGCGCTGGAGGGTCTGACATTGCCTGGCACCGCTCTAGTACATACCCTGATGTGTAGGCGCTGGAGGGTATGACATTGCCTGGCACCGCTCTAGTACATACCCTGATGTGTAGGCGCTGGAGGGTCTCACATTGCCTGGCACCGCTCTAGTACATACCCTGATGTGTAGGCGCTGGAGGGTCTGACATTGCCTGGCGCCGCTCTAGTACATACCCTGATGTGTAGGCGCTAGAGGGTATGACATTGCCTGGCACCGCTCTAGTACATACCCTGATGTGTAGGCGCTGGAGGTAGGACATTGCCTGGCACCGCTCTAGTACATACCCTGATGTGTAGGCGCTGGAGGGTCTGACATTGCCTGGCACCGCTCTAATACATACCCTGATGTGTAGGCGCTGGAGGTATGACATTGCCTGGCACCGCTCTAGTACATACCCTGATGTGTAGGCGCTGGAGGGTATGACATTGCCTGGCACCGGTCTAGTACATACCCTGATGTGTAGGCGCTGTAGGGTATGACATTGCCTGGCACCGCTCTAGTACATACCCTGATGTGTAGGCGCTGCAGGGTCTGACACTGCCTGGCACCTCTCTAGTACATACCCTGATGTGTAGGCGCTGGAAGGTCTGACATTGCCTGGCACCGCTCTAGTACATACCCTGATGTGTAGGCGCTGGAGGTCTGACATTGCCTGGCACCGCTCTAGTACATACCCTGATGTGTAGGCGCTGGAGGGTATGACATTGCCTGGCACCGCTCTAGTACATACCCTGATGTGTAGGCGCTGGAGGGTATGACATTGCCTGGCACCGCTCTAGTACATACCCTGATGTGTAGGCGCTGGAGGGTATGACATTGCCTGGCGCCGCTCTAGTACATACCCTGATGTGCAGGCGCTGGAGGGTATGACATTGCCTGGCACCGCTCTAGTACATTCCCTGATGTGTAGGCGCTGGAGGGTATGACACTGCCTGGCACCGCTCTAGTACATACCCTGATGTGTAGGTGCTGGAAGGTCTGACACTGCCTGGCACCGCTCTAGTACATACCCTGATGTGTAGGTGCTGGAGGGTCTGACATTGCCTGGTACCGCTCTAGTACATACCCTGATGTGTAGGCGCTGGAGGGTCTGACATTGCCTGGCACCACTCTAGTACATACCCTGATGTGTAGGCACTGGAGGGTATGACATTGTCTGGTACTGCTCTAGTACATACCCTGATGTGTAGGCGCTGGAGGGTCTGACATTGCCTGGCACCGCTCTAGTACATACCCTGATGTGTAGGCGCTGGAGGGTCTGACATTGCCTGGCACCACTCTAGTACATACCCTGATGTGTAGGCGCTGGAGGGTCTGACATTGCCTGGCACCGCTCTAGTACATACCCTGATGTGTAGGCACTGGAGGGTCTGACATTGCCTGGCACCGCTCTAGTACATACCCTGATGTGCAGGCGCTGGAGGGTCTGACATTGCCTGGCACTGCTCTAGTACATACCCTGATGTGTAGGCGCTGGAGGGCATGACATTGCCTGGCACCGCTCTAGTACATACCCTGATGTGTAGGCGCTGGAGGGTCTGACATTGCCTGGTACCGCTCTAGTACATACCCTGATGTGTAGGCGCTGGAGGTCTGACATTGTCTGGCACCGCTCTAGTACATACCCTGATGTGTAGGCGCTGGAGGGTCTGACATTGCCTGGCACCGCTCTAGTACATACCCTGATGTGTAGGCGCTGTAGGGTATGACATTGCCTGGCACCGCTCTAGTACATACCCTGATGTGTAGGCGCTGTAGGGTATGACATTGCCTGGCACCGCTCTAGTACATACCCTGATGTGCAGGCGCTGGAGGTATGACATTGCCTGGCACCGCTCTAGTACATACCCTGATGTGCAGGCGCTGGAGGGTCTGACATTGCCTGGCACCGCTCTAGTACATACCCTGATGTGTAGGCGCTGGAGGTATGACATTGCCTGGCACCGCTCTAGTACATACCCTGATGTGCAGGCGCTGGAGGGTCTGACATTGCCTGGCACCGCTCTAGTACATACCCTGATGTGTAGGCGCTGGAGGGTCTGACATTGCCTGGCACCGCTCTAGTACATACCATGATGTGTAGGCGCTGGAGGGTATGACATTGCCTGGCACCGCTCTAGTACATACCCTGATGTGCAGGCGCTGGAGGGTCTGACACTGCCTGGCACCGCTCTAGTACATACCCTGATGTGTAGGCGCTGGAGGGTATGACATTGCCTGGCACCGCTCTAGTACATACCCTGATGTGTAGGCGCTGGAGGTCTGACATTGTCTGGCACCGCTCTAGTACATACCCTGATGTGTAGGCGCTGGAGGGTCTGACATTGCCTGGCACCGCTCTAGTACATACCCTGATGTGTAGGCGCTGGAGGGTATGACATTGCCTGGCACCGCTCTAGTACATACCCTGATGTGTAGGTGCTGGAGGGTCTGACATTGCCTGGCACCGCTCTAGTACATACCCTGATGTGTAGGCGCTGGAGGGTCTGACATTGCCTGGCACCGCTCTAGTACATACCCTGATGTGTAGGCGCTGGAGGGTATGACATTGCCTGGCACCTCTCTAGTACATACCCTGATGTGTAGGCGCTGGAGGGTCTGACATTGCCTGGCACCTCTCTAGTACATACCCTGATGTGTAGGCGCTGGAGGGTATGACATTGCCTGGCACCGCTCTAGTACATACCCTGATGTGTAGGCGCTGGAGGGTATGACATTGCCTGGCACCACTCTAGTACATACCCTGATGTGTAGGCGCTGGAGGGTATGACATTGCCTGGCACCGCTCTAGTACATACCCTGATGTGTAGGCGCTGGAGGGTCTGACATTGCCTGGCACCGCTCTAGTACATACCCTGATGTGTAGGCGCTGGAGGGTCTGACATTGCCTGGCACCGCTCTAGTACATACCCTGATGTGTAGGCGCTGGAGGGTCTGACATTGCCTGGCACCTCTCTAGTACATACCCTGATGTGTAGGCGCTGGAGGTCTGACATTGCCTGGCACCGCTCTAGTACATACCCTGATGTGTAGGTGCTGGAGGGTCTGACATTGCCTGGCACCGCTCTAGTACATACCCTGATGTGTAGGCGCTGGAGGGTCTGACATTGCCTGGCACCGCTCTAGTACATACCCTGATGTGTAGGCGCTGGAGGGTCTGACATTGCCTGGCACCGCTCTAGTACATACCCTGATGTGTAGGCGCTGGAGGGTCTGACATTGCCTGGCACCTCTCTAGTACATACCCTGATGTGTAGGCACTGGAGGGTATGACATTGCCTGGCACCGCTCTAGTACATACCCTGATGTGTAGGCTCTGGAGGTCTGACACTGCCTGGCACCGCTCTAGTACATACCCTGATGTGTAGGCGCTGGAGGGTCTGACATTGCCTGGCACCGCTCTAGTACATACCCTGATGTGTAGGCGCTGTAGGGTCTGACATTGCCTGGCACCGCTCTAGTACATACCCTGATGTGTAGGCACTGGAGGGTCTGACACTGCCTGGCACCGCTCTAGTACATACCCTGATGTGTAGGCGCTGTAGGGTCTGACATTGCCTGGCACCGCTCTAGTACATACCCTGATGTGTAGACGCTGGAGGGTATGACATTGCCTGGTACCGCTCTAGTACATACCCTGATGTGTAGGCGCTGGAGGGTATGACATTGCCTGGCACCGCTCTAGTACATACCCTGATGTGTAGGCGCTGGAGGGTCTGACATTGCCTGGCACCGCTCTAGTACATACCCTGATGTGTAGGCGCTGGAGGTCTGACATTGTCTGGTACCGCTCTAGTACATACCCTGATGTGTAGGCGCTGTAGGGTCTGACATTGCCTGGCACCGCTCTAGTACATACCCTGATGTGTAGGCGCTGGAGGGTCTGACATTGCCTGGCACCGCTCTAGTACATACCCTGATGTGTAGGCGCTGGAGGGTATGACATTGCCTGGCACCGCTCTAGTACATACCCTGATGTGTAGGCGCTGGAGGGTATGACATTGCCTGGCACCGCTCTAGTACATACCCTGATGTGTAGGCGCTGGAGGGTATGACATTGCCTGGCACCGCTCTAGCACATACCCTGATGTGTAGGCGCTGGAGGGCATGACATTGTCTGGCACCGCTCTAGTACATACCCCGATGTGTAGGCGCTGGAGGGTCTGACATTGCCTGGCACCGCTCTAGTACATACCCTGATGTGCAGGCGCTGGAGGGTCTGACATTGCCTGGCACCGCTCTAGTACATACCCTGATGTGTAGGCGCTGTAGGGTCTGACATTGCCTGGCACCGCTCTAGTACATACCCTGATGTGCAGGCGCTGGAGGGTCTGACATTGCCTGGCACCGCTCTAGTACATACCCTGATGTGCAGGCGCTGGAGGTCTGACATTGTCTGGCACCGCTCTAGTACATACCCTGATGTGTAGGCGCTGGAGGGTCTGACATTGCCTGGCACCGCTCTAGTACATACCCTGATGTGTAGGCGCTGGAGGGTATGACATTGCCTGGCACCGCTCTAGTACATACCCTGATGTGTAGGCGCTGGAGGGTATGACATTGCCTGGCACCGCTCTAGTACATACCCTGATGTGTAGGCGCTGGAGGGTATGATATTGCCTGGCACCGCTCTAGTACATACCCTGATGTGTAGGCGCTGGAGGGTCTGACATTGCCTGGCACCGCTCTAGTACATACCCTGATGTGTAGGCGCTGGAGGGTATGACATTGCCTGGCACCGCTCTAGTACATACCCTGATGTGTAGGCGCTGTAGGGTATGACATTGCCTGGCACCGCTCTAGTACATACCCTGATGTGTAGGCGCTGGAGGGTCTGACACTGCCTGGCACCGCTCTAGTACATACCCTGATGTGTAGGCGCTGGAGGGTATGACATTGCCTGGCACCGCTCTAGTACATACCCTAATGTGTAGGCGCTGGAGGGTATGACATTGCCTGGCACCGCTCTAGTACATACCCTGATGTGTAGGCGCTGGAGGGTATGACATTGTCTGGCACCGCTCTAGTACATACCCTGATGTGTAGGCGCTGGAGGGTCTGACATTGCCTGGCACCGCTCTAGTACATACCCTGATGTGTAGGTGCTGGAGGGTCTGACACTGCCTGGCACCGCTCTAGTACATACCCTGATGTGTAGGCGCTGGAGGGTATGACATTGCCTGGCACCGCTCTAGTACATACCCTGATGTGCAGGCGCTGGAGGGTCTGACATTGCCTGGCACCGCTCTAGTACATACCCTGATGTGCAGGCGCTGGAGGGTCTGACACTGCCTGGCACCGCTCTAGTACATACCCTGATGTGTAGGCGCTGGAGGGTCTGACATTGCCTGGCACCGCTCTAGTACATACCCTGATGTGTAGGCGCTGGAGGTCTGACATTGTCTGGCACCGCTCTAGTACATACCCTGATGTGTAGGCACTGGAGGGTCTGACATTGCCTGGCACCGCTCTAGTACATACCCTGATGTGTAGGCGCTGGAGGGTATGACATTGCCTGGCACCGCTCTAGTACATACCCTGATGTGTAGGCGCTGTAGGGTCTGACATTGCCTGGCACCGCTCTAGTACATACCCTGATGTGTAGGCGCTGGAGGGTATGACATTGCCTGGCACCGCTCTAGTACATACCCTGATGTGTAGGCGCTGGAGGGTATGACATTGCCTGGCACCGCTCTAGTACATACCCTGATGTGTAGGCGCTGGAGGGTATGACATTGCCTGGCACCGCTCTAGTACATACCCTGATGTGTAGGCGCTGGAGGGTCTGACACTGCCTGGTACCGCTCTAGTACATACCCTGATGTGTAGGCGCTGGAGGGTCTGACATTGCCTGGCACCGCTCTAGTACATTCCCTGATGTGTAGGCGCTGGAGGGTATGACATTGCCTGGCACCGCTCTAGTACATTCCCTGATGTGTAGGCGCTGGAGGGTATGACATTGCCTGGCACCGCTCTAGTACATACCCTGATGTGTAGGCGCTGGAGGGTCTGACACTGCCTTGCACCGCTCTAGTACATACCCTGATGTGTAGGCGCTGGAGGGTCTGACATTGCCTGGCACCGCTCTAGTACATACCCTGATGTGTAGGCGCTGGAGGTCTGACATTGCCTGGCACCGCTCTAGTACATACCCTGATGTGTAGGCGCTGGAGGGTATGACATTGCCTGGCACCGCTCTACTACATACCCTGATGTGTAGGCGCTGGAGGGTATGACATTGCCTGGCACCGCTCTAGTACATACCCTGATGTGTAGGTGCTGGAGGGTATGACATTGCCTGGCACCGCTCTAGTACATACCCTGATGTGTAGGCGCTGGAGGGTATGACATTGCCTGGCACCGCTCTAGTACATACCCTGATGTGTAGGCGCTGGAGGTCTGACATTGCCTGGCACCGCTCTAGTACATACCCTGATGTGTAGGCGCTGGAGGGTATGACATTGCCTGGCACCGCTCTAGTACATACCCTGATGTGTAGGCGCTGGAGGGTATGACATTGTCTGGTACCACTCTAGTACATACCCTGATGTGTAGGCGCTGGAGGTCTGACATTGTCTGGCACCGCTCTAGTACATACCCTGATGTGTAGGCGCTGGAGGGTATGACATTGTCTGGCACCGCTCTAGTACATACCCTGATGTGTAGGCGCTGGAGGGTATGACATTGCCTGGCACCGCTCTAGTACATACCCTGATGTGTAGGCGCTGGAGGGTCTGACATTGCCTGGCACCGATCTAGTACATACCCTGATGTGTAGGCGCTGGAGGGTATGACATTGCCTGGCACCGCTCTAGTACATACCCTGATGTGTAGGCGCTGGAGGGTCTCACATTGCCTGGCACCGCTCTAGTACATACCCTGATGTGTAGGCGCTGGAGGGTCTGACATTGCCTGGCGCCGCTCTAGTACATACCCTGATGTGTAGGCGCTAGAGGGTATGACATTGCCTGGCACCGCTCTAGTACATACCCTGATGTGTAGGCGCTGGAGGTAGGACATTGCCTGGCACCGCTCTAGTACATACCCTGATGTGTAGGCGCTGGAGGGTCTGACATTGCCTGGCACCGCTCTAATACATACCCTGATGTGTAGGCGCTGGAGGTATGACATTGCCTGGCACCGCTCTAGTACATACCCTGATGTGTAGGCGCTGGAGGGTATGACATTGCCTGGCACCGGTCTAGTACATACCCTGATGTGTAGGCGCTGTAGGGTATGACATTGCCTGGCACCGCTCTAGTACATACCCTGATGTGTAGGCGCTGCAGGGTCTGACACTGCCTGGCACCTCTCTAGTACATACCCTGATGTGTAGGCGCTGGAGGGTCTGACATTGCCTGGCACCGCTCTAGTACATACCCTGATGTGTAGGCGCTGGAGGGTATGACATTGCCTGGCACCGCTCTAGTACATACCCTGATGTGTAGGCGATGGAAGGTCTGACATTGCCTGGCACCGCTCTAGTACATACCCTGATGTGTAGGCGCTGGAGGTATGACATTGCCTGGCACCGCTCTAGTACATACCCTGATGTGTAGGCGCTGGAGGGTATGACATTGCCTGGCACCGCTCTAGTACATACCCTGATGTGTAGGCGCTGGAGGGTATGACATTGCCTGGCACCGCTCTAGTACATACCCTGATGTGTAGGCGCTGGAGGGTATGACATTGCCTGGCACCGCTCTAGTACATACCCTGATGTATAGGCGCTGGAGGGTATGACATTGCCTGGCGCCGCTCTAGTACATACCCTGATGTGCAGGCGCTGGAGGGTATGACATTGCCTGGCACCGCTCTAGTACATTCCCTGATGTGTAGGCGCTGGAGGGTATGACACTGCCTGGCACCGCTCTAGTACATACCCTGATGTGTAGGTGCTGGAAGGTCTGACACTGCCTGGCACCGCTCTAGTACATACCCTGATGTGTAGGTGCTGGAGGGTCTGACATTGCCTGGTACCGCTCTAGTACATACCCTGATGTGTAGGCGCTGGAGGGTCTGACATTGCCTGGCACCACTCTAGTACATACCCTGATGTGTAGGCACTGGAGGGTATGACATTGTCTGGTACTGCTCTAGTACATACCCTGATGTGTAGGCGCTGGAGGGTCTGACATTGCCTGGCACCGCTCTAGTACATACCCTGATGTGTAGGCGCTGGAGGGTCTGACATTGCCTGGCACCGCTCTAGTACATACCCTGATGTGTAGGCGCTGGAGGGTCTGACATTGCCTGGCACCGCTCTAGTACATACCCTGATGTGTAGGCACTGGAGGGTCTGACATTGCCTGGCACCGCTCTAGTACATACCCTGATGTGCAGGCGCTGGAGGGTCTGACATTGCCTGGCACTGCTCTAGTACATACCCTGATGTGTAGGCGCTGGAGGGCATGACATTGCCTGGCACCGCTCTAGTACATACCCTGATGTGTAGGCGCTGGAGGGTCTGACATTGCCTGGTACCGCTCTAGTACATACCCTGATGTGTAGGCGCTGGAGGTCTGACATTGTCTGGCACCGCTCTAGTACATACCCTGATGTGTAGGCGCTGGAGGGTCTGACATTGCCTGGCACCGCTCTAGTACATACCCTGATGTGTAGGCGCTGTAGGGTATGACATTGCCTGGCACCGCTCTAGTACATACCCTGATGTGTAGGCGCTGTAGGGTATGACATTGCCTGGCACCGCTCTAGTACATACCCTGATGTGCAGGCGCTGGAGGTATGACATTGCCTGGCACCGCTCTAGTACATACCCTGATGTGCAGGCGCTGGAGGGTCTGACATTGCCTGGCACCGCTCTAGTACATACCCTGATGTGTAGGCGCTGGAGGTATGACATTGCCTGGCACCGCTCTAGTACATACCCTGATGTGCAGGCGCTGGAGGGTCTGACATTGCCTGGCACCGCTCTAGTACATACCCTGATGTGTAGGCGCTGGAGGGTCTGACATTGCCTGGCACCGCTCTAGTACATACCCTGATGTGTAGGCGCTGGAGGGTATGACATTGTCTGGCACCGCTCTAGTACATACCCTGATGTGTAGGCGCTGGAGGGTATGACATTGTCTGGCACCGCTCTAGTACATACCCTGATGTGTAGGCGCTGGAGGTCTGACATTGCCTGGCACCGCTCTAGTACATACCCTGATGTGTAGGCGCTGGAGGGTATGACATTGCCTGGCACCGCTCTAGTACATACCCTGATGTGCAGGCGCTGGAGGGTCTGACACTGCCTGGCACCGCTCTAGTACATACCCTGATGTGTAGGCGCTGGAGGGTCTGACATTGCCTGGCACCGCTCTAGTACATACCCTGATGTGTAGGCACTGGAGGGTCTGACATTGCCTGGCACCGCTCTAGTACATACCCTGATGTGCAGGCGCTGGAGGGTCTGACATTGCCTGGCACTGCTCTAGTACATACCCTGATGTGTAGGCGCTGGAGGGCATGACATTGCCTGGCACCGCTCTAGTACATACCCTGATGTGTAGGCGCTGGAGGGTCTGACATTGCCTGGTACCGCTCTAGTACATACCCTGATGTGTAGGCGCTGGAGGTCTGACATTGTCTGGCACCGCTCTAGTACATACCCTGATGTGTAGGCGCTGGAGGGTCTGACATTGCCTGGCACCGCTCTAGTACATACCCTGATGTGTAGGCGCTGTAGGGTATGACATTGCCTGGCACCGCTCTAGTACATACCCTGATGTGTAGGCGCTGTAGGGTATGACATTGCCTGGCACCGCTCTAGTACATACCCTGATGTGCAGGCGCTGGAGGTATGACATTGCCTGGCACCGCTCTAGTACATACCCTGATGTGCAGGCGCTGGAGGGTCTGACATTGCCTGGCACCGCTCTAGTACATACCCTGATGTGTAGGCGCTGGAGGTATGACATTGCCTGGCACCGCTCTAGTACATACCCTGATGTGCAGGCGCTGGAGGGTCTGACATTGCCTGGCACCGCTCTAGTACATACCCTGATGTGTAGGCGCTGGAGGGTCTGACATTGCCTGGCACCGCTCTAGTACATACCCTGATGTGTAGGCGCTGGAGGGTATGACATTGCCTGGCACCGCTCTAGTACATACCCTGATGTGTAGGCGCTGGAGGGTATGACATTGTCTGGCACCGCTCTAGTACATACCCTGATGTGTAGGCGCTGGAGGTCTGACATTGCCTGGCACCGCTCTAGTACATACCCTGATGTGTAGGCGCTGGAGGGTATGACATTGCCTGGCACCGCTCTAGTACATACCCTGATGTGCAGGCGCTGGAGGGTCTGACACTGCCTGGCACCGCTCTAGTACATACCCTGATGTGTAGGCGCTGGAGGGTATGACATTGCCTGGCACCGCTCTAGTACATACCCTGATGTGTAGGCGCTGGAGGTCTGACATTGTCTGGCACCGCTCTAGTACATACCCTGACGTGTAGGCGCTGGAGGGTCTGACATTGCCTGGCACCGCTCTAGTACATACCCTGATGTGTAGGCGCTGGAGGGTATGACATTGCCTGGCACCGCTCTAGTACATACCCTGATGTGTAGGTGCTGGAGGGTCTGACATTGCCTGGCACCGCTCTAGTACATACCCTGATGTGTAGGCGCTGGAGGGTCTGACATTGCCTGGCACCGCTCTAGTACATACCCTGATGTGTAGGCGCTGGAGGGTATGACATTGCCTGGCACCTCTCTAGTACATACCCTGATGTGTAGGCGCTGGAGGGTCTGACATTGCCTGGCACCTCTCTAGTACATACCCTGATGTGTAGGCGCTGGAGGGTATGACATTGCCTGGCACCGCTCTAGTACATACCCTGATGTGTAGGCGCTGGAGGGTATGACATTGCCTGGCACCACTCTAGTACATACCCTGATGTGTAGGCGCTGGAGGGTATGACATTGCCTGGCACCGCTCTAGTACATATCCTGATGTGTAGGCGCTGGAGGGTCTGACATTGCCTGGCACCGCTCTAGTACATACCCTGATGTGTAGGCGCTGGAGGGTCTGACATTGCCTGGCACCGCTCTAGTACATACCCTGATGTGTAGGCGCTGGAGGGTCTGACATTGCCTGGCACCTCTCTAGTACATACCCTGATGTGTAGGCGCTGGAGGTCTGACATTGCCTGGCACCGCTCTAGTACATACCCTGATGTGTAGGTGCTGGAGGGTCTGACATTGCCTGGCACCGCTCTAGTACATACCCTGATGTGTAGGCGCTGGAGGGTCTGACATTGCCTGGCACCGCTCTAGTACATACCCTGATGTGTAGGCGCTGGAGGGTCTGACATTGCCTGGCACCGCTCTAGTACATACCCTGATGTGTAGGCGCTGGAGGGTCTGACATTGCCTGGCACCTCTCTAGTACATACCCTGATGTGTAGGCACTGGAGGGTATGACATTGCCTGGCACCGCTCTAGTACATACCCTGATGTGTAGGCTCTGGAGGTCTGACACTGCCTGGCACCGCTCTAGTACATACCCTGATGTGTAGGCGCTGGAGGGTCTGACATTGCCTGGCACCGCTCTAGTACATACCCTGATGTGTAGGCGCTGTAGGGTCTGACATTGCCTGGCACCGCTCTAGTACATACCCTGATGTGTAGGCACTGGAGGGTCTGACACTGCCTGGCACCGCTCTAGTACATACCCTGATGTGTAGGCGCTGTAGGGTCTGACATTGCTTGGCACCGCTCTAGTACATACCCTGATGTGTAGGTGCTGGAGGGTCTGATATTGCCTGGCACCGCTCTAGTACATACCCTGATGTGTAGGCGCTGGAGGGTATGACATTGCCTGGCACCGCTCTAGTACATACCCTGATGTGTAGACGCTGGAGGGTATGATATTGCCTGGCACCGCTCTAGTACATACCCTGATGTGTAGACGCTGGAGGGTATGACATTGCCTGGTACCGCTCTAGTACATACCCTGATGTGTAGGCGCTGGAGGGTATGACATTGCCTGGCACCGCTCTAGTACATACCCTGATGTGTAGGCGCTGGAGGGTCTGACATTGCCTGGCACCGCTCTAGTACATACCCTGATGTGTAGGCGCTGGAGGTCTGACATTGTCTGGTACCGCTCTAGTACATACCCTGATGTGTAGGCGCTGGAGGGTCTGACATTGCCTGGCACCGCTCTAGTACATACCCTGATGTGTAGGCGCTGGAGGGTCTGACATTGCCTGGCACCGCTCTAGTACATACCCTGATGTGTAGGCGCTGGAGGGTATGACATTGCCTGGCACCGCTCTAGTACATACCCTGATGTGTAGGCGCTGGAGGGTATGACATTGCCTGGCACCGCTCTAGTACATACCCTGATGTGTAGGCGCTGGAGGGTATGACATTGCCTGGCACCGCTCTAGCACATACCCCGATGTGTAGGCGCTGGAGGGCATGACATTGTCTGGCACCGCTCTAGTACATACCCCGATGTGTAGGCGCTGGAGGGTATGACATTGCCTGGCACCGCTCTAGTACATACCCTGATGTGCAGGCGCTGGAGGGTCTGACATTGCCTGGCACCGCTCTAGTACATACCCTGATGTGTAGGCGCTGTAGGGTCTGACATTGCCTGGCACCGCTCTAGTACATACCCTGATGTGCAGGCGCTGGAGGGTCTGACATTGCCTGGCACCGCTCTAGTACATACCCTGATGTGCAGGCGCTGGAGGTCTGACATTGTCTGGCACCGCTCTAGTACATACCCTGATGTGTAGGCGCTGGAGGGTCTGACATTGCCTGGCACCGCTCTAGTACATACCCTGATGTGTAGGCGCTGGAGGGTATGACATTGCCTGGCACCGCTCTAGTACATACCCTGATGTGTAGGCGCTGGAGGGTATGACATTGCCTGGCACCGCTCTAGTACATACCCTGATGTGTAGGCGCTGGAGGGTATGATATTGCCTGGCACCGCTCTAGTACATACCCTGATGTGTAGGCGCTGGAGGGTCTGACATTGCCTGGCACCGCTCTAGTACATACCCTGATGTGTAGGCGCTGGAGGGTATGACATTGCCTGGCACCGCTCTAGTACATACCCTGATGTGTAGGCGCTGGAGGGTCTGACATTGCCTGGCACCGCTCTAGTACATACCCTGATGTGTAGGCGCTGGAGGGTATGACATTGCCTGGCACCGCTCTAGTACATACCCTGATGTGTAGGCGCTGGAGGGTCTGACATTGCCTGGCACCGCTCTAGTACATTCCCTGATGTGTAGGCGCTGGAGGGTCTGACATTGCCTGGCACCTCTCTAGTACATACCCTGATGTGTAGGCGCTGGAGGGTATGACATTGCCTGGCACCGCTCTATTACATACCCTGATGTGTAGGCACTGGAGGGTATGACATTGCCTGGCACCGCTCTAGTACATACCCTGATGTGTAGGTGCTGGAGGGTATGACATTGCCTGGCACCGCTCTAGTACATACCCTGATGTGTAGGCGCTGGAGGGTATGACATTGCCTGGCACCGCTCTAGTACATACCCTGATGTGTAGGCGCTGGAGGGTATGACATTGCCTGGTACCGCTCTAGTACATACCCTGATGTGTAGGCGCTGGAGGGTCTGACATTGCCTGGCACCGCTCTAGTACATACCCTGGTGTGTAGACGCTGGAGGGTCTGACATTGCCTGGCACCGCTCTAGTACATACCCTGGTGTGTAGGCGCTGGAGGGTCTGACACTGCCTGGCACCACTCTAGTACATACCCTGATGTGTAGGCGCTGGAGGGTCTGACACTGCCTGGCACCGCTCTGGTACATACCCTGATGTGTAGGCGCTGGAGGGTCTGACATTGCCTGGCACCGCTCTAGTACATACCCTGATGTGTAGGCGCTGGAGGGTATGACACTGCCTGGCACCGCTCTAGTACATACCCTGATGTGTAGGCTCTGGAGGGTCTGACATTGTCTGGCACCACTCTAGTACATACCCTGATGTGTAGGCACTGGAGGGTATGACATTGCCTGGCACCGCTCTAGTACATACCCTGATGTGTAGGAGCTGGAGGGTCTGACATTGCCTGGCACCGCTCTAGTACATACCCTGATGTGTAGGCGCTGGAGGGTCTGACATTGCCTGGCACCGCTCTAGTACATACCCTGATGTGTAGGCGCTGGAGGGTATGACATTGCCTGGCACCGCTCTAGTACATACCCTGATGTGTAGGCGCTGGAGGGTATGACATTGCCTGGCACCGCTCTAGTACATACCCTGATGTGTAGGCGCTGGAGGGTATGACATTGCCTGGCACCGCTCTAGTACATACCCTGATGTGTAGGCGCTGGAGGGTCTGACATTGCCTGGCACCGCTCTAGTACATACCCTGATGTGTAGGCGCTGGAGGGTCTGACATTGCCTGGCACCGCTCTAGTACATACCCTGATGTGTAGGCGCTGGAGGGTCTGACATTGCCTGGCACCGCTCTAGTACATACCCTGATGTGTAGGCGCTGGAGGGTATGACATTGCCTGGCACCGCTCTAGTACATACCCTGATGTGTAGGCGCTGGAGGGTCTGACATTGCCTGGCACCTCTCTAGTACATACCCTGATGTGTAGGCGCTGGAGGGTATGATATTGCCTGGCACCTCTCTAGTACATACCCTGATGTGTAGGCGCTGGAGGTAGGACATTGCCTGGCACCGCTCTAGTACATACCCTGATGTGTAGGCGCTGGAGGGTCTGACATTGCCTGGCACCTCTCTAGTACATACCCTGATGTGTAGGCGCTGGAGGGTATGACATTGCCTGGCACCGCTCTAGTACATACCCTGATGTGTAGGCGCTGGAGGGTCTGACATTGCCTGGCACCGCTCTAGTACATACCCTGATGTGTAGGCGCTGTAGGGTATGACATTGCCTGGCACCGCTCTAGTACATACCCTGATGTGTAGGCGCTGGAGGTAGGACATTGCCTGGCACCGCTCTAGTACATACCCTGATGTGTAGGCGCTGGAGGGTCTGACATTGCCTGGCACCGCTCTAGTACATACCCTGATGTGTAGGCACTGGAGGGTCTGACATTGCCTGGCACCTCTCTAGTACATACCCTGATGTGTAGGCGCTGGAGGGTATGACATTGCCTGGCACCGCTCTAGTACATACCCTGATGTGTAGGCGCTGGAGGGTATGACACTGCCTGGTACCGCTCTAGTACATACCCTGATGTGTAGGCGCTGGAGGGTCTGACATTGCCTGGCACCTCTCTAGTACATACCCTGATGTGTAGGCGCTGGAGGGTATGACATTGCCTGGCACCGCTCTAGTACATACCCTGATGTGTAGGCGCTGGAGGTAGGACATTGCCTGGCACCGCTCTAGTACATACCCTGATGTGTAGGCGCTGGAGGGTCTGACATTGCCTGGCACCTCTCTAGTACATACCCTGATGTGTAGGCGCTGGAGGGTATGACATTGCCTGGCACCTCTCTAGTACATACCCTGATGTGTAGGCGCTGGAGGGTATGACATTACCTGGCACCTCTCTAGTACATACCCTGATGTGTAGGCGCTGGAGGGTATGACATTACCTGGCACCTCTCTAGTACATACCCTGATGTGTAGGCGCTGCAGTCTAATGTAGTAAATCTGTACTGGTGTATTTACACGTTCACATGTTTTACTTAGGCCGTTAGATACTTGAAACGACTCCAGCACGTTGTCTTCTAATGGGGTAATGTATGGACACGAGTCGTTGTTTATCCAGACGCTGGCACCCAGCCCTACCCCTGCCAAAAAACAATTTGCTAAGCTGAGACAATGGAGAAGTCCATGGGTTATTTGATGAGTTACGTAACTTTACCTCACATATTAACTCTTGGTGTGCCAGGGATCATCAGTGGGGTTAAGCAAGACATGAAGGCTATAGTGTGTGCGTTTAAGGTATTCTCGTGTGCATGTTTTGGGCAGCGCTAGGATCTTGCTGGTATTAAAGTCTGGATGGATTTTAGTGATTCACATATTCACCTTCAGACTGAGATTTCTGTTACATTCAAGTGTAGAAGCACAAGTCTGTCTAATTCTTCCTTCCTTTGTTATGCATCTCCCTCTCTCTCACTGTCTCTCTCTGTATCTTTGTGTCTCTCTGTTTCATTTTCCCTCTCTCCCTGTCTCTCATTCTGCCTTCCTCTGTCTCTCTGACTCAATTTCACTGTCTCTCTTTCTCTGTCTCCCTCTCCCGTCTTCATGCCCCTCACTCTACCCCCCATCTCTGTCTCCCTTTCCCCTCCCCATGCCCCTCACTCTACCCCCCATCTCTGTCTCCCTTTCCCCTCTCCATGCCCTTCACTCTACCTCCCATCTCTGTCTCCCTTTCCCCTCTCCATGCCCCTCACTCTACCCCCCATCTCTGTCTCCCTCTCCCCTCCCCATGCCCCTCACTCTACCCCCCATCTCTGTCTCCCTCACCCCTCCCCATGCCCCTCACTCTACCCCCATCTCTGTCTCCCTCACCTCTCCCCATGCCCCTCACTCTACCCCCCATCTCTGTCTCCCTTTCCCCTCCCCATGCCCCTCACTCTACCCCCCATCTCTGTCTCCCTTTCCCCTCTCCATGCCCTTCACTCTACCTCCCATCTCTGTCTCCCTTTCCCCTCTCCATGCCCCTCACTCTACCCCCCATCTCTGTCTCCCTCTCCCCTCCCCATGCCCCTCACTCTACCCCCCATCTCTGTCTCCCTCACCCCTCCCCATGCCCCTCACTCTACCCCCATCTCTGTCTCCCTCACCCCTCCCCATGCCCTTCACTCTACCCCCCATCTCTGTCTCCCTCACCCCTCTCCATGCCCCTCACTCTACCCCCCATCTCTGTCTCTCCTCCCCTCCCCATGCCCCTTAATTTAACCCCTATCTCTAGCTCCCTCACCCTTCCCCATGCCCCTCACTCTACCCCCCATCTCTAGCTCCCTCACCCCTCCCCATGCCCCTCACTCTACCCCCCATCTCTGGCTCCCCTCCCCATGCCCCTCACTCTACCCCCATCTCTGGCTCCCCTCCCCATGCCCCTCATTCTACCCCCCATCTCTGGCTCCCCTCCCCTCCCCATGCCCCTCACTCTACCCCCCATCTCTGTCTCCCTCACCCCTCCCCATGCCCCTCACTCTACCCCCCCATCTCTGTCTCCCTCACCCCTCTCCATGCCCCTCACTCTACCCCCCATCTCTGTCTCCCTCACCCCTCTCCATGCCCCTCACTCTACCCCCCATCTCTGTCTCCCTCTCCCCTCCCCATGCCCCTCACTCTACCCCCCATCTCTGTCTCCCTCTCCCCTCCCCATGCCCCTCACTCTACCCCCCATCTCTGTCTCCCTCTCCCCTCTCCATGCCCCTCACTCTACCCCCCATCTCTGTCTCTCCTCCCCTCCCCATGCCCCTTAATTTAACCCCTATCTCTAGCTCCCTCACCCTTCCCCATGCCCCTCACTCTACCCCCCATCTCTAGCTCCCTCACCCCTCCCCATGCCCCTCACTCTACCCCCCATCTCTGGCTCCCCTCCCCATGCCCCTCACTCTACCCCCATCTCTGGCTCCCCTCCCCATGCCCCTCATTCTACCCCCCATCTCTGGCTCCCCTCCCCTCCCCATGCCCCTCACTCTACCCCCCATCTCTGTCTCCCTCACCCCGCCCCATGCCCCTCACTCTACCCCCCATCTCTGTCTCCCTCACCCCTCTCCATGCCCCTCACTCTACCCCCCATCTCTGGCTCCCCTCCCCTCCCCATGCCCCTCACTCTACCCCCCCATCTCTGGCTCCCCTCCCCTCCCCATGCCCCTCACTCTACCCCCATCTCTGGCTCCCCTCCCCTCCCCATGCCCCTCGTTGTCTTTGTTCTCCAGACAGTAAGGAGGTTACATTTTCTCTCTCAGAAAACCTCACATTCCCCAGAGAGAAGTAGATTGCACATTTCATCTTTAGTGTCCTTTTAATTAACTCTACATTAGTATGCTGCTCTCTACAAGGGACACAAAGTGATTTCATTCGGTGATAATAATGCAGTTCCACACACTATGACATGCCGACAGCAGAGGCAGTGAGTGTCCCCCTATAACCCAGTGTATAGGGAAGATCCACTCCGGTAATAAGAATGTGTCACTTTGGAACATATGATGTCAGAGATAGAACCTCATCGACGTGTCAGGTCCTAATGATCCGAAATGAACACAATGAATAGTCTTTATCTACACACTGCTCATTACCATACAGCGGACACAAGGCTGATACGCTTCTGTCACTATTCATCTTACAATAATGGTGAAGACACAGGGATCCGTGTATAGGAGAGTCCACTGAATAATAAGATAAGGGAATGGTCTCTTCAGCTGCGGCAGTGCATGCATTTAACGGTAGAACATGCTTACACTCTTGTGCATAAAATGTGGAAACTGCCCCAGTATACTGAAAAAAAAACTGAATCCTGCACCAAGGTGATTACAATCTAGTGATATAATGGTCAGACCTGCCCCAAGGAGATTACAGTCTAGTGGTATAATGGACAGACCTGCCCCAAGCTGATTACAATCTAGTGGTATAATGGTCAGACCTGTCCCAAGGAGATTACAGTATAGTGGTATAATGGTCAGACCTGTCCCAAGGAGATTACAGTCTAGTGGTATAATGGTCAGTCCTGCCCCAAGGAGATTACAATCTAGTGGTATAATGGTCAGACCTGCCCCAAGGTGATTACAATCTAGTGGTATAAACGTCAGTCCTGCCCCATGGAGATTGCAGTCTAGTGGTATAATGGTCAGTTCTGCCCCAAGGAGATTACAATCTAGTGGTATAATGATCAGACCTGCCCCAAGGAGATTACAATCTAGTGGTATAATGGTCAGTCCTGCCCCAAGGTGATTACAGTCTAGTGGTATAATGGTCAGACCTGCCCCAAGGAGATTACAGTCTAGTGGTATAATGGTCAGACCTGTCCCAAGGTGATTACAATCTAGTGGTATAATGGTCAGTCCTGCCCCAAGAAGATTACAGTCTAGTGGTATAATGGTCAGACCTGTCCCAAGGAGATTACAGTCTAGTGGTATAATGATCAGACCTGCCCCAAGGAGATTACAATCTAGTGATATAATGGTCAGACCTGCCCCAAGGAGATTACAATCTAGTGGTATAATGATCAGACCTGTCCCAAGGAGATTACAATCTAGTGGTATAATGGACAGACCTGCCCCAAGGAGATTACAATCTAGTGGTATAATGGTCAGACCTGTCCCAAGGAGATTACAGTCTAGTGGTATAATGATCAGACCTGCCCCAAGGAGATTACAATCTAGTGATATAATGGTCAGCACTGTCCCAAGGTGATTACAATCTAGTGGTATAATGGTCAGACCTGTCCCAAGGAGATTACAGTCTAGTGGTATAATGGTCAGACCTGTCCCAAGGAGATTACACTCTAGTGGTATAATGGTCAGACCTACCCCAAGGAGATTACAATCTAGTGGTATAATGGTCAGACCTGCCCCAAGGAGATTACAGTCTAGTGGTATAATGATCAGACCTGTCCCAAGGAGATTACAATCTAGTGATATAATGATCAGACCTGCCCCTAGAAGATTACAGTCTAATGGTATAATGATCAGACCTGCCCCAAGGAGATTACAATCTAGTGATATAATGGTCAGCACTGTCCCAAGGAGATTACAGTCTAGTGGTATAATGGTCAGACCTGTCCCAAGGTGATTACAATCTAGTGATATAATGGTCAGTCCTGTCCCAAGGAGATTACCATCTAGTGGTATAATGGTCAGTCCTGTCCCAAGGAGATTACAATCTAGTGGTATAATGGTCAGACCTGTCCCAAGGAGATTACAATCTAGTGGTATAATGGTCAGACCTGTCCCAAGGAGATTACAATCTAGTGGTATAATGGCCAGTCCTGTCCCAAGGAGATTACAGTCTAGTGGTATAATGGTCAGACTTGTGCCAAGGAGATTACAATCTAGTGGTATCATGGTCAGACCTGTCCCAAGGAGATTACAGTCTAGTGGTATCATGGTCAGACCTGCCCCAAGGAGATTACAGTCTAGTGGTATAATGGTCAGACCTGCCCCAAGGAGATTACAATCTAGTGGTATAATGGTCAGACCTGTCCCAAGGAGATTACAATCTAGTGGTATAATGGTCAGACCTGCCCCAAGGAGATTACAATCTAGTGTTATAATGGTCAGATCTGTCCCAAGGAGATTACAATCTAGTGGTATAATGGTCAGACCTGCCCCAAGGAGATTACAATCTAGTGGTATAATGGTCAGTCCTGTCCCAAGGAGATTACAGTCTAGTGGTATAATGGTCAGTCCTGTCCCAAGGAGATTACAGTCTAGTGGTATAATGGTCAGACCTGCCCCAAGGAGATTACAATCTAGTGGTATAATGGTCAGTCCTGCCCTAAGGAGATTACAGTCTAGTGGTATAATGATCAGACCTGCCCCAAGGAGATTACAATCTGGTGGTGTAATGGTCAGTCCTGTCCCAAGGAGATTACAGTCTAGTGGTATAATGATCAGACCTGTCCCAAGGAGATTACAGTCTAGTGGTATAATGGTCAGACCTGACCCAAGGCGATTACAATCTAGTGGTATAATGATCAGACCTGCCCCAAGGAGATTACAATCTGGTGGTGTAATGGTCAGACCTGTCCCAAGGAGATTACAGTCTAGTGGTATAATGATCAGACCTGTCCCAAGGAGATTACAGTCTAGTGGTATAATGGTCAGACCTGCCCCAAGGAGATTACAATCTAGTGGTATAATGGTCAGACCTGTCCCAAGGAGATTACAATCTAGTGGTATAATGGCCAGTCCTGTCCCAAGGAGATTACAGTCTAGTGGTATAATGGTCAGACTTGTGCCAAGGAGATTACAATCTAGTGGTATCATGGTCAGACCTGTCCCAAGGAGATTACAGTCTAGTGGTATCATGGTCAGACCTGCCCCAAGGAGATTACAGTCTAGTGGTATAATGGTCAGACCTGCCCCAAGGAGATTACAATCTAGTGGTATAATGGTCAGACCTGTCCCAAGGAGATTACAATCTAGTGGTATAATGGTCAGACCTGCCCCAAGGAGATTACAATCTAGTGTTATAATGGTCAGATCTGTCCCAAGGTGATTACAATCTAGTGATATAATGGTCAGACCTGCCCCAAGGAGATTACAGTCTAGTGGTATAATGGACAGACCTGCCCCAAGCTGATTACAATCTAGTGGTATAATGGTCAGACCTGTCCCAAGGAGATTACAGTATAGTGGTATAATGGTCAGACCTGTCCCAAGGAGATTACAGTCTAGTGGTATAATGGTCAGTCCTGCCCCAAGGAGATTACAATCTAGTGGTATAATGGTCAGACCTGCCCCAAGGTGATTACAATCTAGTGGTATAAACGTCAGTCCTGCCCCATGGAGATTGCAGTCTAGTGGTATAATGGTCAGTTCTGCCCCAAGGAGATTACAATCTAGTGGTATAATGATCAGACCTGCCCCAAGGAGATTACAATCTAGTGGTATAATGGTCAGTCCTGCCCCAAGGTGATTACAGTCTAGTGGTATAATGGTCAGACCTGCCCCAAGGAGATTACAGTCTAGTGGTATAATGGTCAGACCTGTCCCAAGGTGATTACAATCTAGTGGTATAATGGTCAGTCCTGCCCCAAGAAGATTACAGTCTAGTGGTATAATGGTCAGACCTGCCCCAAGGAGATTACAATCTAGTGATATAATGGTCAGACCTGCCCCAAGGAGATTACAATCTAGTGGTATAATGATCAGACCTGTCCCAAGGAGATTACAATCTAGTGGTATAATGGACAGACCTGCCCCAAGGAGATTACAATCTAGTGGTATAATGGTCAGACCTGTCCCAAGGAGATTACAGTCTAGTGGTATAATGATCAGACCTGCCCCAAGGAGATTACAATCTAGTGATATAATGGTCAGCACTGTCCCAAGGTGATTACAATCTAGTGGTATAAACGTCAGTCCTGCCCCATGGAGATTGCAGTCTAGTGGTATAATGGTCAGTTCTGCCCCAAGGAGATTACAATCTAGTGGTATAATGATCAGACCTGCCCCAAGGAGATTACAATCTAGTGGTATAATGGTCAGTCCTGCCCCAAGGTGATTACAGTCTAGTGGTATAATGGTCAGACCTGCCCCAAGGAGATTACAGTCTAGTGGTATAATGGTCAGACCTGTCCCAAGGTGATTACAATCTAGTGGTATAATGGTCAGTCCTGCCCCAAGGAGATTACAGTCTAGTGGTATAATGATCAGACCTGCCCCAAGGAGATTACAATCTAGTGATATAATGGTCAGACCTGCCCCAAGGAGATTACAATCTAGTGGTATAATGATCAGACCTGTCCCAAGGAGATTACAATCTAGTGGTATAATGGACAGACCTGCCCCAAGGAGATTACAATCTAGTGGTATAATGGTCAGACCTGTCCCAAGGAGATTACAGTCTAGTGGTATAATGATCAGACCTGCCCCAAGGAGATTACAATCTAGTGATATAATGGTCAGCACTGTCCCAAGGTGATTACAATCTAGTGGTATAATGGTCAGACCTGTCCCAAGGAGATTACAGTCTAGTGGTATAATGGTCAGACCTGTCCCAAGGAGATTACACTCTAGTGGTATAATGGTCAGACCTACCCCAAGGAGATTACAATCTAGTGGTATAATGGTCAGACCTGCCCCAAGGAGATTACAGTCTAGTGGTATAATGATCAGACCTGTCCCAAGGAGATTACAATCTAGTGATATAATGATCAGACCTGCCCCTAGAAGATTACAGTCTAATGGTATAATGATCAGACCTGCCCCAAGGAGATTACAATCTAGTGATATAATGGTCAGCACTGTCCCAAGGAGATTACAGTCTAGTGGTATAATGGTCAGACCTGTCCCAAGGTGATTACAATCTAGTGATATAATGGTCAGTCCTGTCCCAAGGAGATTACCATCTAGTGGTATAATGGTCAGTCCTGTCCCAAGGAGATTACAATCTAGTGGTATAATGGTCAGACCTGTCCCAAGGAGATTACAATCTAGTGGTATAAAGGTCAGACCTGTCCCAAGGAGATTACAATCTAGTGGTATAATGGCCAGTCCTGTCCCAAGGAGATTACAGTCTAGTGGTATAATGGTCAGACTTGTGCCAAGGAGATTACAATCTAGTGGTATCATGGTCAGACCTGTCCCAAGGAGATTACAGTCTAGTGGTATCATGGTCAGACCTGCCCCAAGGAGATTACAGTCTAGTGGTATAATGGTCAGACCTGCCCCAAGGAGATTACAATCTAGTGGTATAATGGTCAGACCTGTCCCAAGGAGATTACAATCTAGTGGTATAATGGTCAGACCTGCCCCAAGGAGATTACAATCTAGTGTTATAATGGTCAGATCTGTCCCAAGGAGATTACAATCTAGTGGTATAATGGTCAGACCTGCCCCAAGGAGATTACAATCTAGTGGTATAATGGTCAGTCCTGTCCCAAGGAGATTACAGTCTAGTGGTATAATGGTCAGTCCTGTCCCAAGGAGATTACAGTCTAGTGGTATAATGGTCAGACCTGCCCCAAGGAGATTACAATCTAGTGGTATAATGGTCAGTCCTGCCCTAAGGAGATTACAGTCTAGTGGTATAATGATCAGACCTGCCCCAAGGAGATTACAATCTGGTGGTGTAATGGTCAGTCCTGTCCCAAGGAGATTACAGTCTAGTGGTATAATGATCAGACCTGTCCCAAGGAGATTACAGTCTAGTGGTATAATGGTCAGACCTGACCCAAGGCGATTACAATCTAGTGGTATAATGATCAGACCTGCCCCAAGGAGATTACAATCTGGTGGTGTAATGGTCAGACCTGTCCCAAGGAGATTACAGTCTAGTGGTATAATGATCAGACCTGTCCCAAGGAGATTACAGTCTAGTGGTATAATGGTCAGACCTGCCCCAAGGTGATTACAGTCTAGTGATATAATGGTCAGACCTGTCCCAAGAAGATTACAATCTAGTGGTATAATGGTCAGACCTGTCCCAAGGAGATTACAGTCTAGTGGTATAATGGTCAGACCTGACCCAAGGAGATTACAGTCTAGTGGTATAATGGTCAGACCTGTCCCAAGGAGATTACAATCTAGTGGTATAATGGTCAGACCTGCCCCAAGGAGATTACAATCTAGTGGTATAATGATCAGACCTGTCCCAAGGAGATTACAGTCTAGTGGTATAATGGTCAGACCTGACCCAAAGAGATTACAGTCTAGTGGTATAATGGTCAGACCTGTCCCAAGGAGATTACAATCTAGTGGTATAATGGTCAGACCTGTCCCAAGGAGATTACAATCTAGTGGTATAATGGTCAGACCTGCCCCAAGGAGATTACAATCTAGTGGTATAATGGTCAGTCCTGCCCTAAGGAGATTACAGTCTAGTGGTATAATGATCAGACCTGCCCCAAGGAGATTACAATCTGGTGGTGTAATGGTCAGTCCTGTCCCAAGGAGATTACAGTCTAGTGGTATAATGATCAGACCTGTCCCAAGGAGATTACAGTCTAGTGGTATAATGGTCAGACCTGACCCAAGGCGATTACAATCTAGTGGTATAATGATCAGACCTGCCCCAAGGAGATTACAATCTGGTGGTGTAATGGTCAGACCTGTCCCAAGGAGATTACAGTCTAGTGGTATAATGATCAGACCTGTCCCAAGGAGATTACAGTCTAGTGGTATAATGGTCAGACCTGCCCCAAGGTGATTACAGTCTAGTGATATAATGGTCAGACCTGTCCCAAGAAGATTACAATCTAGTGGTATAATGGTCAGACCTGTCCCAAGGAGATTACAGTCTAGTGGTATAATGGTCAGACCTGACCCAAGGAGATTACAGTCTAGTGGTATAATGGTCAGACCTGTCCCAAGGAGATTACAATCTAGTGGTATAATGGTCAGACCTGCCCCAAGGAGATTACAATCTAGTGGTATAATGATCAGACCTGTCCCAAGGAGATTACAGTCTAGTGGTATAATGGTCAGACCTGACCCAAAGAGATTACAGTCTAGTGGTATAATGGTCAGACCTGTCCCAAGGAGATTACAATCTAGTGGTATAATGGTCAGACCTGTCCCAAGGAGATTACAGTCTAGTGGTATAATGGTCAGACCTGCCCCAAGGAGATTACAATCTAGTGGTATAATGATCAGACCTGTCCCAAGGAGATTACAGTCTAGTGGTATAATGATCAGACCTGTCCCAAGGAGATTACAGTCTAGTGGTATAATGGTCAGACCTGACCCAAGGCGATTACAATCTAGTGGTATAATGATCAGACCTGCCCCAAGGAGATTACAATCTGGTGGTGTAATGGTCAGACCTGTCCCAAGGAGATTACAGTCTAGTGGTATAATGATCAGACCTGTCCCAAGGAGATTACAGTCTAGTGGTATAATGGTCAGACCTGACCCAAGGTGATTACAATCTAGTGGTATAATGGTCAGTCCTGCCCCAAGGAGATTACAGTCTAGTGATATAATGGTCAGACCTGTCCCAAGAAGATTACAATCTAGTGGTATAATGGTCAGACCTGTCCCAAGGAGATTACAGTCTAGTGGTATAATGGTCAGACCTGACCCAAGGAGATTACAGTCTAGTGGTATAATGGTCAGACCTGTCCCAAGGAGATTACAATCTAGTGGTATAATGGTCAGACCTGCCCCAAGGAGATTACAATCTAGTGGTATAATGATCAGACCTGTCCCAAGGAGATTACAGTCTAGTGGTATAATGGTCAGACCTGACCCAAGGAGATTACAGTCTAGTGGTATAATGGTCAGACCTGTCCCAAGGAGATTACAATCTAGTGGTATAATGGTCAGACCTGCCCCAAGGAGATTACAATCTAGTGGTATAATGATCAGACCTGTCCCAAGGAGATTACAATCTAGTGGTATAATGATCAGACCTGTCCCAAGGAGATTACAATCTAGTGGTATAATGGTCAGACCTGCCCCAAGGAGATTACAGTCTAGTGGTATAATGGTCAGACCTGACCCAAGGTGATTACAATCTAGTGGTATAATGGTCAGACCTGTCCCAAGGAGATTACAGTCTAGTGGTATAATGGTCAGACCTGACCCAAGGAGATTACAGTCTAGTGGTATAATGGTCAGACCTGTCCCAAGGAGATTACAATCTAGTGGTATAATGGTCAGACCTGCCCCAAGGAGATTACAATCTAGTGGTATAATGATCAGACCTGTCCCAAGGAGATTACAGTCTAGTGGTATAATGATCAGACCTGTCCCAAGGAGATTACAATCTAGTGGTATAATGATCAGACCTGTCCCAAGGAGATTACAATCTAGTGGTATAATGGTCAGACCTGCCCCAAGGAGATTACAGTCTAGTGGTATAATGGTCAGACCTGACCCAAGGTGATTACAATCTAGTGGTATAATGGTCAGTCCTGCCCCAAGGAGATTACAGTCTAGTGATATAATGGTCAGACCTGTCCCAAGAAGATTACAATCTAGTGGTATAATGGTCAGACCTGTCCCAAGGAGATTACAGTCTAGTGGTATAATGGTCAGACCTGACCCAAGGAGATTACAGTCTAGTGGTATAATGGTCAGACCTGTCCCAAGGAGATTACAATCTAGTGGTATAATGGTCAGACCTGCCCCAAGGAGATTACAATCTAGTGGTATAATGGTCAGACCTGTCCCAAGGAGATTACAGTCTAGTGGTATAATGGTCAGACCTGACCCAAGGAGATTACAGTCTAGTGGTATAATGGTCAGACCTGTCCCAAGGAGATTACAATCTAGTGGTATAATGGTCAGACCTGCCCCAAGGAGATTACAATCTAGTGGTATAATGATCAGACCTGTCCCAAGGAGATTACAATCTAGTGGTATAATGATCAGACCTGTCCCAAGGAGATTACAATCTAGTGGTATAATGGTCAGACCTGTCCCAAGAAGATTACAATCTAGTGGTATAATGGTCAGACCTGTCCCAAGAAGATTACAATCTAGTGGTATAATGGTCAGACCTGCCCCAATTAGATTACAGTCTAGTGGTATAATGGTCAGACCTGTCCCTAGGAGATTACAATCTAGTGGTATAATGATCAGACCTGTCCCAAGGAGATTACAATCTAGTGGTATAATGGTCAGACCTGCCCCAAGGAGATTACAATCTAGTGGTATAATGATCAGACCTGTCCCAAGGAGATTACAATCTAGTGGTATAATGATCAGACCTGCCCCAAGGAGATTACAATCTAGTGGTATAATGGTCAGACCTGTCCCAAGGAGATTACAATCTAGTGGTATAATGGTCAGACCTGTCCCAAGGAGATTACAATCTAGTGGTATAATGGTCAGACCTGCCCCAAGGAGATTACAGTCTAGTGGTATAATGGTCAGTCCTGTCCCAAGGTGATTACAGTCTAGTGGTATAATGGTCAGACCTGCCCCAATGGTCTTATTGTATTTCTAAGGTGACCTGGAGTTGACGTCCTCTAATGGCCTCAGTAAAATTCTCAGGTGACCCGGAGGTGACGTCCTCTATTGGTCTCAGTAGAATTCTTAGGTGACCCACAGGTGAGGTCCTCTATTGGTCTCAGTATAATTCTCAGGTGACCTGGAGGTGATGTCCTCTATTGGTCTTAGTATAATTCTCAGGTGACCCGGAGGTGATGTCCTCTATTAGTCGCAGTACAATTCTCAGGTGACCTGGAGGTGAGGTCCTCTGTTGGTCTCAGTATAATTCTCAGGTGACCTGGAGGTGACGTCCTCCATTTGTCTCAGTATAATTCTCAGGTGACATGGAGGTGACGTCCTTTATTGGTCTCAGTATATTTCCCTCTCAGACATAAGCAGATAATCACTTTATCAGTGTTCAGTGTGTGCAGCAGCCAGTGAGGGGTGATGAGACATGAGGGATAGAGATCCCCATTAGTCATGCTGTGATACTGAAGATTAATTGTTTAATTTATCACCTAACTCATGTAAGGTTTGTTTGCTACAAATAAATAATATTTTCTTACACATTTATGTATAAATATATACACTGTATATTAGCAAAATTGGCACTGCGTTGCTTGTACAGTTAATAATACGACTGGATTGTTGAATTTTCAGTGCTTAGTCCTTTCAGCTCCAAAAAAGGTGTGCAACGCATTACACAACTCTCAACCAGTGAACATGTGTGAGTGTGCGTGTTTGATCATGGTGAGCATGTATGTGAGCGTGCATGTGTGTATGAGCATGGGCGAGAGTATGTTTTAACAACAGTGTGTGTGAGTGAGAGATTTTGTGAGCTTATATGTTATGTGTGTGTTGAGCATAGCGTTTTGTGTATAGTGCATTTCATATAGCTTATAGCCTAATAGCATTGTGCAGATTGCTTTTTGCCTATTGAATACAATGGTTTTCCTCCTGCATACAGCGTTTGGTGTATATAGTGTCCTGCGTATGGAGTATAAGTTTTGCCGTATTGTGCATGGTTATTGCATATAGAATTTGGTGTATTGCATAAAGCTTATGGCGATTAGAGTTTGGCAAATTGCGTATAGCGTTTGCTGTATTATGTATAGCGTTTAGGGTATTGCGTACATCTCTCGGTGTATAGCATATGTCGTTTGGTGTATAGCGTCTGGATTATAGCATTTGGCGTAGTGGTTTGGTGTACAGCGTTTCTTGTATTTCCTATGGCGTATGGTGTGTTTAGTATGGCGTAGTGTTTATAGCGTTTGGGGTATAGCTTTTGGCAAAGAGCCTTTGGTGTACGATGTACAGCATTTGTCATATGGTGCATACCTCCCAAGTGTTCCTCTTTAGGAGGGACAGTCCCTCTTTTAGACCTAAATCCCTCTGTCCGTCCTTCCCACCCTGATGTCCCTCTTTTCAGGAGATCAGACTGTGAGGTGTGTATATAACTGTATCACATTGCTCTACAGCAATAAATTCACATTATTTTTTTATTAAATGTCAGTATATGTGTTTATAAATTAGTCTGTGTAAATAAAATACTTTGGTCTTGTTCTAAATCATTTATTAGGTTACACAAGGAGGTGACAATAGGTCATGAAATAGCTTAAAAATTACTGGTAATGCACCACCCACCAGCCACGCCTCCAGAAACACCCCCTAAAACACAAGTGTCCCTCCTTGGCAATTTGAAATGTTGGGAGGTATGTATGGTGTGCAGTCTATGACCGTGTTCCTATATTTATTAAAGTTACAAAGCAAAATGGAAAAAACGATTACTACAAATAAAAATGTAGAAAACAGTGGTGCCTAAATGGTTAATGCGCTACCAATATCTGGGCTATAGACTCCCTGAGGAAGTGCCCAGGAGGCAGGAAACGCGTTGGATGAGACCACTGAGAGAAAGGAGCCCATGTGTCATTTCACCACACAGACGAACTTAAAGGAGCAGTAAACTTTTTTTTATGAATACACATATTTTATAGACATTTTCCTTTTGCTGTCAGATGTTCTATTCAAAATTTATAGCTGTTCAAAGAGCCAGGAAGTGAATTTACTGTGTTTACTTCCTGATAGTTCTAACTGACAGGAAGTGACTCAGCAGTTTCTATCACATTCTATGGAGAACTGTATGTCTCTGACTTTTCTGCCTTTCCTCTCCATTAGAATCTAACAGGAAAAACTAATTGGAATTTGACCACTAGAGGGCACTGCTAATGTAAAAAAACATGAGTTTAAACTGTAATAACTCTGGAAATATAAATCTTTTGAGAGTGGGAGTACCCTTATTTTACTCAGAAGGAAAATCCCTACAATATATATGTTTTCATAAAAAAAAGTTTATTGCTCCTTTATGGCTGATCACACACGGATCATATCCGATTGGAGATTTCCTATGCTCTGCCCGCATACCCATACACGCTCATATTGATTGGGGTAGCCCTAGGAAAAGGACCCGGTGAGTGTTAGAAGCCGCAATATCACCAACAGTAGTGGCCGCCACCGGAACGGCACCGCCATGCAGGTGAAGACACGATAAGAAACCAGCGTAGTAGTAGACAATCTTGCTTGCAGTCGGGACAGCAAGTTCAAAGGAGACAGCCAGTTCACGTCTGGAGAGGCAACAGACCGGACAGGCCTCACGGAACGTTGTATATTAAACCCGGGAAACATTACCATCCTTACTATTCCTATATATCCAGTGGTACCACTTTATTTTCTCTTAACCCTTTTTAACTATATATTTTTAATAGATATGTTTTTAAACATATACTAGTTGAAGAGCCAGTTACACGGGCCACAGTGCCACTGCCACCCGGTCGCGGGGCATTCTTGCGCAGTAGAGACTGCCCGCACCACGGGTGATACAGAGCTTCTGTATCAGCCACGGCGTAAGCAGTCTCTACTGCGCATGACTGTGTCGTTACACGCATTTTTAGCATATTATTATATATAGGATATTGATATCAATATTACTGATGTGTTTGCAGTTCATACGTATACAGGATGTGTTTTTATGTTGTAATTTTTTTATTATTAAATCATTTATAGACATGTTTTGTGCTACTGTATGTTTCTAGAGAAGAGTTAGGGGTATTTCAACACAAGGGTTATCTCACTTATTACTTTATGCGCTCTCCCCATATATATGTATTTATTAAGGTTATATGGATATTGTCCTAGACATGAACTTTTTTAAAAATTTACACTTTGTAAGTCTTGTATTCCTAAACTAAGGCACAGAGACCATATGTATCCTTCAGGTGTTACCAGTCCGGTCCTTTGTGCATATTCTATTATACCAACAGTTATCTTTTATATTGACTTTACATATTCTGTAAGTTTGTAATAATAACATAATAGTCGATGAGGTTGAAAAAAGACATAGTAACATAGTAAATTAGGTTGAATAAAGACACAAGTCCATCAATTTCAACCTTTGCCTCATACCCCAGTGACATGAGAACTGTATAGCTTTCCTGCTTCCACATAAATTAGTCTTTATCAGACCTTCCTGTTTTGCCTACTAATATGAAGTATAACCCTGTATGTTCCATTTTTAAAGAAATGTATCTAATCTACTCTTAAATGTATCCATTGTATCTGCCATAACCACCTCCTTGGGCAAGGAATTCCACAATTTAACAGACCTTACTGTAAAAAACCCCTTCCTCTGCTGAAGTTTAAACCTCCTTTCCTCTAATCTCAAGGGGTGTCCCCTGGTCACCTGATCAGGCCTTGGAATAAATAGCTCACCACAGAGATCCTTGTATTGACCTCTCATATACTTGTACAATGTGATAAGGTCTCCTCTTAGTTGTCTTTTCTCTAGAGTAAATAAACCAAGTTTGTTTAGTCGTTCCTCATATGTCAAGTCCTCCATTCCCTTAATTAATTTTGTTGCTCTCCGCTGTACCCTCTCTAGTTCTAGTATATCTTTTTTCAGAACCGGTGCCCAAAACTGCACTGCATACTCAAGGTGAGGTCTTACCAATGATTTGTATAATGGCAAAATAATGTTATCCACTCTTGCTTCTATACCTCTTTTTATACAAGACAGGACTTTGTTTGCCTTTGCTACTGCTGTTTGACACTGGTCACTGTTTCCAAGTTTGTAGTTGACAAGGATACCCAGGTCTTTTTCTAGCAACGAGTCCCCTAAAATGATTCCATTAAATTCATAAATCACCTTGGGATTATTTCATGACTTTACATTTCCCCACATTAAACTTCATATTCCATCTGTTTACCCAATCTGCTATTTTAGTAAATACCTCTGTAGAGAGAAAATATCCTGTTCTGAATTAATGACTTTGCATAATTTAGTGTCATCTGCAAATATTGATATTTTGCTTTCTATATCTATTTCCAGGTCATTTATAAACATGTTAAAAAGCAGCGGACCCAATACTGAACCCTGAGGTACTCCACTCTCCACTTTAACTGTATTGGAGAATTGTCCATTTACAACCACACACTGTTCCCAATCCTTCAGCCAGTTTTGTATCCAATTGCAAAGGTTATCTCCTAGCCCCAATTTCCTTATTTTATACACCAGCCTTCTGGGGTATTAAATATGTCAATCAATATATAAAATCAAACTGCCAATATGGTTTATTGTTTTCATTCTTCACACATTTCTCTCCCTGGATCTGCACTCAGAATTTTCTAGTCAGTGACCATCAGGGCAGGACAGTGATACAATGTAACAATATCCTTTCAGTAGGAAGAGTTCTTAGACAGTGATACAATGTTACAGTATCCCCAAAGGATGGTGAGTTATTAGTAATACAATGTAACAGTATCCCTTCAGCATGGAGAGTACTTAGACAATGATACAGTGTAACAGTATCATTTTGACAATGATACAGTGTAACAATATCCCTTCAGCATGGAGAGTACTTAGACAATGATACAGTGTAACAGTATCCCTTCAGTATGGAGCGTACTTAGACAATGATACAATGTAACAGTATCCCTTCTGCATGGAGAGTACTTAGACAATGAGACAGTGTAACGGTATCCCTGCAGTTCTGTATGTTCTCTGTGCTGTATGATTACTATTTACATCATAACTTTTATACATTTTATCAATATCACAGCTTTTACAATCCCTAACAGAAAACGCTCTAGAAACAGAATCAGAGATCTCAATTTTTGGGACAAAATAGACTTAAAAAAAGAATAAAATGCGATGAAAAAAAAAAGTATAAAAAGTAAGGGGAATCTGACAGTAGTGCTGTTATGTGTATAGATAGAACAGTCTGTGTCCTGATTTCCTGAAAAGGCAAATATCTATCTATATATATAAAAGAAGACTTTGTGCCTGCCAAAACACACCCAGGGGAGGCATAAAGCAGGAGTTACTATTCCTATTGGGTGATTCAGTCATGCAGGGAGTTGGCCCGCCCCCACTATGCAGCCCGCCCACCACTATCAAAGTCAGAAAAAAACAATATGGCCGCCACTTGCTCCTACACCACAGACAAACACACATGCCCCACTCACACAGCACCAAACAAACACACACATGCCCCACTCTCACACACACAGAGCACCACACACATGCCCCACTCACACAGCACCAAACACACATGCCCCCACTCACACACACAGCACCACATACACACACAAAGCCAGAAATAAATATGGCTGACACACACACACACACACACACACACACACAGTCACTCACCCTGACTCCCAGTGGCCTCAGCAGGACCTGTAGTGCAGCACCAGGGGAACAAAATGGCACTCAAAGGGTTAAGGTAGGCCCTCTGCTGAATTATTTCTTCACTGTCATCATTTGCCATGCAAGACAGAGGACAGACAGCCATCAGGTACACACTTAACTCACTGACTGCCACAGGGTTGTGTATCAAGTTTTACCCCTCAGGGAGTGTGTTCAAACCCCTCACACTGCAAACTTGCATTTCCCTCCCACTTCTCCTCCTTCCCCAGCCTATTACTAACACTTTTCAACATTTATGTTAAGCCCCGCCCCTCTCGTGATTAAGCCCCACCCCTCTCGCTATTAAGCCCCGCCAACTGTTAACCCAAATTGCCCCATTGCTCTCTCCACATCAGCAGCCCATGAGGGACTCCACAAGTAAAAGTTCCCAGGTATAACACACACACATGCCTCACTCACACACCACCACACACACACAGAGCCAGAAAGAAATATGGCTGACACACAGTCACTCACACTGACTCCCAGTGGCCTCAGCAGGACCTGTAGTATAGCCACAGAAGGGTGCTACAGCACCAGGGGAACAAAATGGCACTCAAAGGGTTAAGGTAGGTCCTCATTGCTCAGTTATTTCTTCACTGTCATCATTTGCCATGCAAAACACAGGACAGACAGCCAACAGATTCACACTTAACCCACTGACTGCCACAGGGTTGTGTATCAAGCTTTACCCCTCAGGGAGTGTGTTCAAACCCCTCACAATGTAAACGTGCATTTCCCTCCCACTTGTCCTCCTTCCCCAGCCTATTACTAACACTTTTTCCACATTTATGTTAACCCCCGCCCCCTACTCACGATTAAGCCCCACCCACTTTTAACCCAGATTGCCCCATTTGTCTCACCACATCAGTCCCCTCTACGGACTACACAAATCAAAGTTCCCAGGTATGAATACACTTCCCACTGCTATTTATCTCTCACATGCCTCTCTATACATTAACCATTTGAGTGCCAGAGGGGTACACAACTCATGCACGCATGTGTTTCTGCTCATATATGTTGCGTGTGTGTGTGTGTGTGTACATCTCTGTTACATATGTGTGTCCATGTGTGCATCTCCAGTGTGTCTGTGTGTACATGTCTTTTGCATGTTTCTGCTGCTCACTGTGTGTATGTGCATACCTCCCAACATTTCACATGGCCAAAGAGGGACACGTTAGTTTTAGGTGATATTGTTGGGGGCGTTGCTGGTGGGCGGGGCATTAGTTAGAATTTTTAGGTTATTTCATGACCTTTTACTGGCGATTTATGTAACTGAATAAATGATTTAGTGCAAGACCAAAGTATTTTATTTGCACAGACTAATGTATAAACACATATACTGAAGTTTATTGCTTTATTGCTGTAGAGCAAAGTAGTACACACCACACAGTCAGGGCTGGTGCAAGGATTTTTGCCACCCTAGGCAAAACCTAATTTTGCCGCCCATTTTGCTCCGCCCCTTGTGTCCCACCCCTTTATACCCCGCCTACTTATACCCAACCTCTTTTCATGATTGTCCTCTCTCTGCCCCCTGGGCCAGTCTGCCCCTGGTCTGGAGATGCCTGTAAGAGATGCCCCCCACCAGCTCCAACTTGCCCCTTATCAGCTTCACTTTGGCCCACCAGCTCCACTTTGCCCCTATCAGCTCCACTTTGTCCCCCATCAACTCCAACTTGCCCCCATCAGCTCCACTTTGCCCCCCACCAGCTCCAACTTGCCCCCACCAGCTCCACTTTGCCCCCCATCCATTCCAACTTGCCCCCACTGGCTCCACTTTGCCCCCCACCAGCTCCACTATGCCCCCAGCAGCTCCAACTTACCACCATCAGCTCCACTTTGCCCCCCATCCGCTCTAAATTGCCACCATCAGCTCCACTTTGCCCCCATCTGCTCTAACGTGCCCCCCCCTCAGCTCCACTTTACCCCCAGCAGCTCCAACTTGCCACCATCAGCTCCACTTTGCCCCCCATCCGCTCCAAATTGCCACCATCAGCTCCACTTTGCCCCCATCTGCTCTAACGTGCCCCCCCTCAGCTCCACTTTACCCCCCCTCAGCTCCACTTTGCCCCCTCAGCTCCAACTTGACCCCATCAGCTCCACTTTGACCCCCATCCGCTCCAACTTACCCCCATCAGCTCCAATTTGCCCCCCATCCGCTCCAACTTACCCCCATCAGCTCCACTTAGCCCCCCATCCACTCCAACTTGCCCCCACCACCTCCAACTTGCCCCCACCAGCTCCACTATGCCCCCCAGCTGTAACTTTCCCCTATCAGCACCAACTTACCCCCATCGGCTCCACTTTGCCACCCAGCAGCTCTACTATGCCCCCAGCAGCCCCAACTTGCCCCTATCAGCTCCAACTTGCCACCATCAGCTCCGCTTTTACCCCCCATCCGCTCTAACTTGCCCCCACCAGCTCCACTTTGCCCCCCCACCAGCTCCACTTTGCCCCCCTTCAAGCTCCACTTTGCCCCTCTTCAGCTCCACTTTGCCCCTCTTCAGCTCCACTTTGCCTCCCCTTCAAGCTCCACTTTGCCCCCCTTCAGCTCCACTTTGCCTCCCCCTCAGCTCCACTTTGCCCCCCCTCACCTTCACTTTGCCCCCCCTCACCTTCACTTTGCCCCCCATCAGCTCCACTTTGACCCTCATCCGCTCCAACTTACCCCCATCAGCTCCACTTTGCCCCCACCAGCTCCAACTTGCCCCCACCAGCTCCACTATGCCCCCTCAGCTCCAGCTTTCCCCTATCAGCTCCAGCTTGCTCCCATCAGCTCAATTTTGCCCCCCATCCTCTCCAACTTGCCCCCAGCAGCTCCACTATGCCCCTTCAGTTCCAACTTGCCCCCCATCACATACCTGTAGCTCCCGCGCAGTCTTCTCTTCAGTAATGCAGAGCGAGGCGGGAGATCATGACTCCCAGTGCGCTCTGCATTACTAAAGATCCGACCCAATGAGGGAGCGCTGTAGCAACACAGACCTGATTGTGTTGTGGTTCCCGGCGTGGTGTGTGCAGGCGCAGCTCTTCTCCGCTGCATGCCCGCGCCCCCAGTACGTGTGCGCCCTAGGCCGGCGCTTACCTTGCCTATAGGTGGAGCCGGCCCTGCACACAGTCTGACCTCCTAAAAAGAGGGACAACAGGGTGGGAAAGAGGGACAGAGGGATTTGGCCCTGAAAGAGGGACTGTCCCTCCTAAAGAGGGACACTTGGGATGTATGGTATGTGTCTGCCTGTGTGTTGCATATGTCTGTGTTTATCAGTGTGTCTGCATTTCACACACGTGCGCCGAACGGTCATAACATGACGGGCAACGCCGTCCCACATTGCTAGTATATATATAGAAGTGTTCTTCTGGATTACCCCTCACTGTGTATGTATAATAAGCAATGCAGGAGGATCCAGTAGGAAGAGTTACTGCGCTTCCATTATGTGATATTCATGTGTTTATTGATGGGCACTTCAGGTGCTGGGTCCCCAACTTTTCTACATAATTCTAGTTTTTGATTTTTCACCAAACCTTGATACACTGCTGTTATTGAAGCAAATGTAAATGCATAGTTATGCATATTAATATTAATTTCTATTTGTATTTAGGAGAAATCAATGTATTGTATATTATGTATGTTCCATAGACAGTATTCATCACTGAGATACAGACATCTCCTATCGTACATACGGTATTCATCACGGAGATACAGACATCTCCTATTGTACATACGGTATTCATCGCTGAGATATAGACATCTCCTATTGTACATACGGTATTCATCACTGAGATACAGACATCTCCTATCGTACATACGGTATTCATCACTGAGATACAGACATCTCCTATTGTACATACGGTATTCATCGCTGAGATACAGACATCTCCTATTGTACATATGGTATTCATCACGGAGATACAGACATCTCCTATTGTACATACGGTATTCATCGCTGAGATACAGATATCTCCTATTGTACATACGGTATTCATCACGGAGATATAGACATCTCCTATTGTACATACGGTATTCATCACTGAGATACAGACATCTCCTATTGTACATACGGTATTCATCACTGAGATACAGACATCTCCTATTGTACATACGGTATTCATCACTGAGATACAGACATCTCCTATTGTGCATACGGTATTCACCACTGAGATATAGACATCTCCTATTGTACATACGGTATTCACCACTGAGATACAGACATCTCCTATTGTACATACGGTATTCATCACTGAGATATAGACATCTCCTATTGTACATACGGTATTCATCACTGAGATACAGACATCTCCTATTGTACATACGGTATTCATCACTGAGATATAGACATCTCCACTGAGATACAGACATCTCCTATTGTATATACGGTATTCACCACTGAGATACAGACATCTCCTATTGTACATACGGTATTCATCACTGAGATATAGACATCTCCACTGAGATACAGACATCTCCTATTGTACATACGGTATTCACCACTGAGATACAGACATCTCCTATTTCATCGCTGAGATACAGACATCTCCTATTGTACATACGGTATTCATCACTGAGATATAGACATCTCCACTGAGATACAGACATCTCCTATTGTACATACGGTATTCACCACTGAGATACAGACATCTCCTATTGTACATACGGTATTCATCACTGAGATACAGACATCTCCTATTTCATCGCTGAGATACAGACATCTCCTATTGTACATACGGTATTCATCACTGAGATACAGACATCTCCTGTTGTACATACTGTATTCATCGCTGAGATACAGACATCTCCTATTGTACATACGGTATTCATCGCTGAGATATAGACATCTCCTATTGTAGATACGGTATTCATCACGGAGATATAGACATCTCCTATCGTACATACGGTATTCACCACTGAGATACAGACATCTCCTATTGTACATACGGTATTCATCGCTGAGATACAGACATCTCCTATTGTACATACGGTATTCATCGCTGAGATACAGACATCTCCAATTGTACATACGGTATTCATCACGGAGATATAGACATCTCCTATCGTACATACGGTATTCACCACTGAGATACAGACATCTCCTATTGTACATACGGCATTCACCACTGAGATACAGACATCTCCTATTGTACATACGGTATTCATCACGGAGATATAGACATCTCCTAACGTACATACGGTATTCACCACTGAGATACAGACATCTCCTATTGTACATACGGTATTCACCACTGAGATACAGACATCTCCTATTGTACATACCGTATTCATCACTGAGATACAGACATCTCCTATTGTACATAGGGTATTCATCACTGAGATATAGACATCTCCTATTGTACATACCGTATTCACCACTGAGATACAGACATCTCCTATTGTACATACATAGTAACATAGTAGATATGGCTGAAAAAAGACATGCATCCATCAAGTCCAGCCCATGCCAAAAACAACCTTTTTGATCCAGAGGAAGACAAAAAAGTCCTCTGGAGCCATTTCCAATGTAGTCTCAAGTGGTGGTGGTGGGGATGTATTCCTTTCTGACTCCAATTGGTAATCAGATAGTTCCCCGGATCAATATGCTATTTGCTTTGAAGCCATCTGTCATAATTATCAATGTTGTTCTGTGCTAGATAGGCATCCATTGCTTTTTTTAAATCAGTTGCATTATCTGCAAGTACAATATCCCAAAACAAAGAATTCCATAGCCTTACCGCCCTTACTGTAAAGAATCCCTGCCTTTGTTTTTAGTCAAAAGTGCCTTTCCTCTAGTTTTAATGGATTACCTCTTGTTCTTAGCTCAGCTCTTTGTGTAAATAATTAATTGGATAGTTCTTTGTACTGACATTGAATGTATATATGTAAATGGTAATCATATCACCCCTTAGATGTTTCTTCTCTAATGTAAACAAACCCAGTTTGGCTAGTCTCTCTTTATAACTCAGATCCTCCAATCCCTTCATCAGTTTTGTTGCACGTCTCTGCACCTTTTCCAGTTCAGTAATGTCTTTTTTAAGAACAGGTGCCCAAAATTGTACTCCATATTCTAGATGAGACCTAACCAAGGATTTATACAGAGGTAGGATAATATTAACATCCCTTGTATCTACACCTCTTTTTATGCAGGCTACTACTCTATTTGCTCTTGCAGCAGCTGAGTGACTCTGCACACTGCTGTGAAGTCTATTGTCTATCAGTTCTCCTAAATCTTTCTCTAATGAGGATTTCCCAAATTGTTTCCCATTTAGTGTATATGTAGCAAGTTTGTTTCTACAGCCCAAATGCATAACCTTACATTTATCTACATTAAATGACATCTGTCACTTTTCTGCCCATTCACTTAGTTTATCTAAATCCTTCTGTAGGGAAAAAATATCCAGCTCTGTATGTATTTCCTTACAAAGCTTAGTGTCATCAGCAAAAATTGAGATGATACTTTCAAATCCCACTTCTAGACCATTAATAAACAAATTAAAAAAGCAGTAACCTGTTGTGAGGCACTGTATCAAAGGCTTTTGCAAAATCCAAGTATACTTCATCAACAGCAATTCCCCTGTCTAAATTACTACTCACTCTTTCATAAAATGCAAGTAAATTAGTCTGACATGATCTGTTCTTCATGAAACCATGCTGATTCCTACTAATAATATTGTTTGTCTTCACATAGTTCTGAATACTGTCAGTTAATAACCCTTCTAGTATCTTACCCACTATGGAAGTCAAGCTCACAGGTCTATAATTTCCTGGTTTGGATCTTGCTCCCTTTTTAAACAATGGAACTACATCAGCTTTCCTCCAATCACAGGGCACTATGCCTGATGAAAGTGAATCAATAAATATTAAGTATAATGGTTTTGCTATTACTGAACTAAGTTCTGTAAGCACCCTTGGGTGTATACCGTCTGGTCCAGGTGCTTTATTCACTATAACCCTTTCCAGTCTCTTTTGGACCTTGTCCTCAGTAAGCCATGTAGATAATGGAGTTCCCCCATCTTACCAGTCAGACTGCGAGCATTTGCATGCATACATTTTATTATTTTGCCATTCCTAAAAATGTCATTCTTTGTCAAATGTATTTGTCTTTTATCAGGCTATAACAATGGCAACTCCCTATTAGATGAACTAGCCCATTCCCCCTCTCCAACCCCATGCCCCTTTTCTAATCCCATTTCTGAAATTGTACTATCTTCCCTAGCCTGTGTTGCAGCTCCCTCTCCCTTTCTAGTTTAAAGTCTCCTCCAGCCCTCTAACCACCCTATCGCCCAGCACCGTGGTCCCCCTTCCGCTAAGGTGCAACCCTTCACTACTATAAAGATTGCCCCCAAGGGAAAAGGCTGGCCAGTGCTCTAGGAACCCAGTATTCAGCCCTGAGGTATAGACATCTCCTATTGTAGATACACTATTGAGCATTTTACACACTCAGGACAATATTCAGCACCAGGGGCGTGCACAGACATTTTGGGGGGCAGGGGCTCAAATGAAAAATGGGCACTTCTCATAATTATTTATTCAAAATATATATTAAAAAAAAAAGAAAGTAATTTACATCTCAGAAGCCTGTAGGCACAGAAATCTGAAGCCCCCCCCCCCCCATTGGCCATCTCCCCTGGACACCTTCACAATGCTCCTAATCTCCACATTGCACCCCATCATCTCCATATTGCCCTTACATTGTCTCCTATCAGCTTCACATTGCCCCCATCATCTCCACATTGCCCCATCAGCTCCATATTGCCCCATCAGCTCACAATTACCCTCACATTGCCCCCTTTATTTCCATATTGTCCCCCATCAGCTCCATATTGCCATCAGCTCCAACTTACCCTCACATACATTGCCCCATCATCTCTACATTACCATCATCTCCATCTTGCCCCCATCAGATCCATATTGCCCCATCATTTCCACATTGCCCCCCAGTATCTGTTTCCTACCTCTTCCCTTGCGGTCCAGCGGCAGGAGAGGTCTGTCTGTGCCTCCTTTTGCACAGACCTGTAGCTGCTGGAGCTCCTGCGCGGTCTTCTCTTCATGCAGAGCGCTGGGAGATGATGTCATCTCCCAGCGCTCTGTAATACTAAAGAGCCGACGAGGGAGCGCAGCATCTACAGATCTGTCCTGAAGGAGGCACAGACCTGACTGGGAGGTGGGGGGGTTAGTGCAGGCGGCGGGGCAACTTTTTTTTGTTAAAAGGGCACAAGGGCACTTTGGACAAAAAGAGCAAGTATTCAAGCCCCCCTTGGTGTCTATGTGTGCACGTGCCTGTTCAGCACTAAGACTCCTATTACAGATATATTATTCTGCGTTGGAATGGAGGCAGCTCTGACAGAAAATTAAATATTTAGCAATGATATATGGACAGCTCTCACAGTAAGTACAATATTCCACACTGAGACCTGGGCCGTTCCTATTATAGACACAGTCCACAGCACTGACATGTGAACCGCTCCCACACAGGCTGCAATTTAATAAGCGGAAATAACAGCCTGTGGGCTTTATTACTGATTCCTGGTGTAGAACCACAGGGGAACAATTACTGTATTCATTAACTCCTTAAGGACCAGAGGGATGGGTGAAAGCACACACACCCTTTGGTTCTTAAAGGGATAGTAATACTTAAAATGTAAAAAAAAATATATGTTGTAGGGTTCATCCCCCTGAGTAAAACAAGAGTACTCCCACTGCTGAAAGGTGTTTCATTCAAAAGTTATTAATTTTCAAAGTTGAATTTTTTAGGTGCAATATCACAGTGGCCTGAAATTGTACAGTGGTGCTGTTGCTACACGATCCTATGGACAGCTCTGGTCCCGGGACCATAAATCTCCATAGGATGGTGTAGCAACAGCGCCACTATACAATTTCAGGCCACTGTGATATTGCACCTAAAAAATTCAACTTTGAAAATTAATTACTTTTGAATGAAACACCTTTCAGCAGTGGGAGTACTCTTGTTTTACTCAAGGGGATAAACCCTACAACATATTTTTTTTTTACATTTTAAGTATTACTGTCCCTTTAAAGGGTTATAAATTTAAGAAAACTGAACCAGGAAGTTGAAAGAAATTTCACTGGCGATGGCGTTATTCACAGGGAACATGAGAGGTGTTCTCCAAATTATGCAAATCAGAAATATGGTTCATTGGGAGCCTTGCTAACAAGGTTTTCACAAATTAAAGGGATAGTAAGGTTTCAAATAACAGCAACTCCAATTAATCTTCACAGTATTTGGGCCATGGAGAGTGTTATATCAGTACTGTCAGAGTTGTAGTACAAGAGTAATTGAATGATAAAGTATCCCCCTCCCGCCCCTTTTACCTAGTGTAACATTGCTCACCTCAGATGTGGAATCTGGTCTCCTCACCGGACAGATCACAGCAAGGGACAATCTTCTTACTGTGATCATAAGGAAACCCTGCCCCCCTTGACAGTTTTTTCCTTATGATCACTGAAGATTGTCCCTCTCTGTGATCCATCCGGACAGTCTTGCTGCTCTGAGGTGAGCAGTGTTACATCAGTAAAAGGGACAGGAGGGGGATACTTTATCATTCAATTACTGTTGTACTACAACTCTGACAGTATTGAAATAACACTCTCCATGGACCTAATACTATGAAGATTAATTGGAGTTTTTATTTTCAAACATTACTATCCCTTTAAATGGACACGCAAGTGTTTTTGTATTAACCCCAAGTGAAAGCCATGTTAGTAAATCCTGCAATAGAGTAAGTACTTCAGTATTTTTATTATAATATAGCTGTGTTAGTCCAGTTCCATAGATGCCAAATGAATGAGTATCGCAGTATGTAACAATACCTTTTTTTATTGGACTAGCATTCAATTATAAGGACAGGCATTCGAGAGTTAAATGGGGCTTGTTGTTCTCGAATGCTTGTCCTCATCCTACATAATAATTCACTAGGATGTTTGTCAGAAGCCATCATGCGCACTAGAGACTGCCCAAACACACAGAATGCTGGGATTCCTGTGCTGGGAGCATTCTGTGCGGAATGCTGGGAGTTCTGAGCTGGGAGCATTCTGTGTGGAATACTGGGAGTTCTGTGCTGGGAGCATTCTGTGTGGAATGCTGGGAGTTCTGAGCTGGGAGCATTCTGTACGGAATGCTGGGAGTTCTGTGCTGGGAGCATTCTGTGCGGAATGCTGGGAGTTCTGAGCTGGGAGCATTCTGTGTGGAATGCTGGGAGTTCTGTGCTGGGAGCATTTTGTGCGGAATGCTGGGAGTTCTGTGCTGGGAGCATTCTGTACGGAATGCTGGGATTCCTGGGCTGGGAGCATTCTGTGCGGAATGCAGGGAGTTCTGTGCTGGGAGCATTCTGTGTGGAATGCTGGGAGTTCTGAGCTGGGAGCATTCTGTGCGGAATGCTGGGAGTTCTGTGCTGGGAGCATTCTGTGCGGAATGCTGGGATTCCTGGGCTGGGAGCATTCTGTGCGGAATGCAGGGAGTTCTGTGCTTGGAGCATTCTGTGCGGAATGCTGGGATTCCTGTGCTGGGAGCATTCTGTGCGGAATGCAGGGAGTTCTGTGCTTGGAGCATTCTGTGCGGAATGCAGGGAGTTCTGTGCTTGGAGCATTCTGTGCGGAATGCAGGGAGTTCTGTGCTTGGAGCATTCTGTGCGGAATGCAGGGAGTTCTGTGCTTGGAGCGTTCTGTGCGGAATGCTGGGAGTTCTGTGCTGGGAGCATTCTGTATGGAATGCTGGGAGTTCTGTGCTGGGAGCATTCTGTGCGGAATGCTGGGAGTTCTGAGCTGGGAGCATTCTGTGCGGAATGCTGGGAGTTCTGTGCTGGGAGCATTCTGTGTGGAATGCTGGGAGTTCTGAGCTGGGAGCATTCTGTGTGGAATGCTGGGAGTTCTGAGCTGGGAGCATTCTGTGCGGAATGCTGGGAGTTCTGTGCTGGGAGCATTCTGTGTGGAATGCTGGGAGTTCTGAGCTGGGAGCATTCTGTACGGAATGCTGGGAGTTCTGTGCTGGGAGCATTCTGTGCGGAATGCTGGGAGTTCTGAGCTGGGAGCATTCTGTGTGGAATGCTGGGAGTTCTGTGCTGGGAGCATTTTGTGCGGAATGCAGGGAGTTCTGTGCTGGGAGCATTCTGTGTGGAATGCTGGGAGTTCTGTGCTGGGAGCATTCTGTACGGAATGCTGGGATTCCTGGGCTGGGAGCATTCTGTGCGGAATGCAGGGAGTTCTGTGCTGGGAGCATTCTGTGTGGAATGCTGGGAGTTCTGAGCTGGGAGCATTCTGTGCGGAATGCTGGGAGTTCTGTGCTGGGAGCATTCTGTGCGGAATGCTGGGATTCCTGGGCTGGGAGCATTCTGTGCGGAATGCAGGGAGTTCTGTGCTTGGAGCATTCTGTGCGGAATGCTGGGATTCCTGTGCTGGGAGCATTCTGTGTGGAATGCTGGGAGTTCTGAGCTGGGAGCATTCTGTACGGAATGCTGGGAGTTCTGTGCTGGGAGCATTCTGTGTGGAATGCTGGGAGTTCTGTGCTGGGAACATTCTGTGTAGGAATGCTGGGATTCCTGGGCTGGGAGCATTCTGTGCGGAATGCAGGGAGCTCTGTGCTGGGAGCATTCTGTGTGGAATGCTGGGAGTTCTGAGCTGGGAGCATTCTGTGCGGAATGCTGGGAGTTCTGTGCTTGGAGCATTCTGTGCGGAATGCTGGGATTCCTGGGCTGGGAGCATTCTGTGCGGAATGCAGGGAGTTCTGTGCTTGGAGCATTCTGTGCGGAATGCTGGGATTCCTGTGCTGGGAGCATTCTGTGCGGAATGCAGGGAGTTCTGTGCTTGGAGCGTTCTGTGTGGAATGCTGGGAGTTCTGTGCTGGGAGCATTCTGTATGGAATGCTGGGAGTTCTGTACTGGGAGCATTCTGTGTGGAATGCTGGGATTCCTGTGCTGGGAGCATTCTGTGCGGAATGCTGGGAGTTCTGTGCTTGGAGCATTCTGTGCAGAATGCTGGGAGTTCTGTGCTGGGAGTATTCTGTGCGGAATGCCGGGAGTTCTGTGCTGGGAGCATTCTGTGCGGAATGCCGGGAGTTCTGTGCTGGGAGCATTCTGTGCGGAATGCTGGGAGTTCTGTGCTGGGAGCATTCTGTGCGGAATGCTGGGAGTTCTGTGCTGGGAGCATTCTGTTAGGAATGCTGGTAGTTCTGTGCTGGGAGCATTCTGTTAGGAATGCTGGGAGTTCTGTGCTGGGAGCATTCTGTGCGGAATGCTGGGAGTTCTGTGCTGGGAGCGTTCTGTGCTTTCGGGCAGTCTCTATAGTGCATGACTGTGTTGGAGGCAGTACACAGAGCAGGACCAGTCTCTTAACCCTTTGAGTGCCAGAGGGGTATGCAACGCATTGCAAAGCAATGCGTTGCATACCCCTCAGGCACTCAAAGTGTTAACATCATCCGGACCTTGGCCCGTGTACATGCGCTTTTACACTAGTTAGTCCAATAAAAAGGTATGATTACATACTGACATACTCATTCACTTTGCTTTAGTAATGTCTGATAAGAGGCAACTAGCCTCTTGTTAACCCTTTGAGTGTCAGAGGGGTAAGCAACGCATTGCAAGCAATGCGTTGTGTACCCCTCTGGCACTCAAAGGGTTAACAAGAGGCTAGTTGCCGATTTCCTAAGAAAATCAGTGTAATTTTAGACAAAGCCAACTTTAGCCCCTTGAAAGCTACAGAGGTCTGCAACAGATTTGTGTCACAATATTTCACACCTCACACTGGTCTTCAAGGGGTTGAAATGCACCTCACAGCTCAAGACAAGTTTAGTTTGTTTTACAGAGTACACATTTTTACAGAACACACTCATCACATACACACATCACAGGGGATGTACCATGCGCCACTGTACAATTCCGTTCCGTAATCCATTCACCGCTCCCTCTGCTATTCCTAATACACACCGGTATGTGGGCTCTGCTAGACTCACTCATAGCACAGCACGTGGTAATATTGTCCCAGCACCAACTATTTATAATGCACAGACATGTCTAACTTAAAGGCAACTATTGATTAACTTTACAATTATAGGCTGCTATTGATTAACTTTACAATTCATTAACCTTATCTTATGGTAACATGCCTACATTAATCTTTGCAGTTCCAGAACGTTCTCAACCATGTTTTGGTGATGCAAAAGTGCTGGTCAGAGACTTTCCACTAGGAAGACTGCTACAGAATTTAGCAGGCTCTATAGCCCAGGGTAGATCACCTTTAGATCACTAGTGCGTTTCACAGATAGGAAATATCTTAAAGGGATAGTAATACTTAAAATGTAAAAAAATATATGTTGTAGGATTTATCCCCCTGAGTAAAACAAGAGTACTCCCACTGCTGAAAGGTGTTTCATTCAAAAGTTATTAATTTTCAAAGTAGAATTTTTTAGGTGCAATATCACAGTGGCCTGAAATTGTACAGTGGCGCTGTTGCTACACCATCCTATGGAGATTTATGGTCAACTGACCAGAGTTGTCCATAGGATCGTGTAGCAACAGCGCCACTGAACAATTTCAGGCCACTGTGATATTGCACCTAAAAAATTCAACTTTGAAAATTAATAACTTTTGAATGAAACACCTCTCAGCAGTGGGAGTGCTCTTGTTTTACTCAGGGGGATAAACCCTACAACATATATTTTTTACATTTTAAGTATTACTGTCCCTTTAAAGCACATCAGACTGATCCACCCAAAATGGCACTCCAACCATGGAGTGCCAGGCAATTCCTCTCTGAACAAGAGATGTACTGGGGTATTGAAGCAGGCGTGGATAACATAATTTTGCCACCGTACAAAATCATTGGTAAGACCTCACCTCGAACACCCAGTGCAGTTTTGGGTACCAGCTCGCAAAAACGATATTCCTCCAACACCCTGCCCAGCATGAAGCGTCACCATTGATCCGGTCAGCTCAGCTCACTGCCTTGGAGCCATATTTCATTCCTCCCTTTCCTTCGCCCCTCACATTAACTCAGTGACTAGAACATCTCGCTTCTTTCTCTACAACATTGCTAAAATCCGCCGGTTCCTCTCACAACAAACTACTAAAACTCTTATACATGCCCACATTCTGTCCCGCTTAGACTACTGCAATGACCTACTAACTGGCCTTCCTGCTACCCATCTTTCCCCTATCCAATCTGTTTTAAACTTGAATCACCACACTCACCCCAAACACTGAACCTGTTCACATCATTCTTAGACATCTGTCATGGCTCCCTGTTCAGCAATGCATCACTTACAAAGTCCTTCATCTGATCTTTTATCCACACTGCTACCTCTCCGTATATCTCTTCCCTCATCTCCTCTTATGTTCCTGGTCGCCTCCTTCACTCAGCACACAACGCCCTTCTTGTTGCACCATCCACACCATCTGCCCTTGTCACTACCTTCCCGGTCCTGGGCGACGAGCGGGGAGATCCTTTCTGCCTGCTTTGTCCACCACGGCGCTTCTGCGCATGCGCCGACGTCAGACTACATAAGCGTCATGACGCTTCCATCCTGTCTTCACGAGCGCCCGGCTGCGGCTCGGCACTCAGTAGTCGGCTTCCTGTGTCTGGAGTGGAGCTGTCTCGCTCTTCCACCTCCTCGTGCATCTGCCTTGGCCCTCTTCCAGCTGTCTGTCCCGTTTGGCCGGTTCTGGTCCCCAGCTCCTTCGCCCTCCAGCTACCCCTCCTTCTTCTCTGGACTCCCAACCGGACCCTGGATCTTCAGCTGCTTCTCTGAAGTACCAGTTGCCTGCTCTGTTCTACTGGACCTCCAAGCACCCACTTACCTTCCTCCTCTGAGCTCTCAACCTGGCCCTGGATCTACAGTTGCTCTGACTACCTACCTGCATTCTGCCCTCTGCCAGTTGTCCCTCTTTCCTCTGCCTGGTGAGTTCTACACTATTTGCCTTAGTATAGACTCTCCCTGGGGCAGGTGGTGTTAGCCTCCTTTGTGGTGTGTTATCTGAGACCTTCTTCAGCTCAACTTAAGAGGGTCATCTGGCTTCACGGCCAGCAACTTTATCTGGGTGTAGCCACACCTCAACACACCATAGAGGGGCGTACGGCCACTAGCACCGTGCCCCAGCATCGCTCTCGAGCTTCTCTCCACCTGCCCTTGTTGGAGGAGTCTCTTATACACCTTTTGTCCTTTTGGGGCGTCCTAGTCCTGCTCCTGGGTTCCTTATACAGTATGAATCCTTTCAGCCCTCTCCCGTCTCAAACCTTTCTCACTTTCCACTCCCTACCTATGGAACGCTATACCCCTCTCCCTACGTCTTAAGCGGTCCCCCCTTTGTCTTATCTACCTTGAAATCTTATCTTCTGGAGCAAAAGGACCATGCACTACTTTTGGCCAAATTCAGCACTTGTAATCTCAGCACTTGACACCTTCCTACCCTATTGTCCGTCTCCTATTACCCATTTAGACTGTAAGCTCCTTGGGGCATGGACCTCTCTCGTGTTGTTTCTAAGAATGTGACACTTATTTTATCCACTTTTATTTATTGTAATATACATACAATACATACAGCTGGAGAAAGTATTAACAAACTTAATTAAGGGAATGAATGACTTGACATATGAGGAATGACTAGACAAAATTGGTTTATTTTCCCTAGAGGAAAAGATGGCCATGAGGGGTACATGTATATGAAGGCCAATATAAGGATCTCTCTAGTGAGATTTTCATTCCAAGGCCTGATCAAATAACTAGGGGTCACCCCATATATGATTAGAGAAAAGGAGGTTTCAGATTCAGCAAATGAAGGGGTTTTTTTACAGTAAGGTCTGTTAAACTGTGGAATTCTTTGCCCAAGGAGGTGGTTATGGCAGATACAATGGATACATTTAAGAGAAGATTAGATGCATTTCTTTCAAGATGGAACATGTAGGTACACTGTGTATTAGCAGGCAAAACAGAACGTTCAGGTAAATAGACCAATACTCATTTGGTAGCAGGGAAGCCTATATAATTCTCATTTTTGAGGAAAAGGTTGAACTTGATGGACTTGTGTCCTTTTTCAGCCTAATTTACTATGTACGTTGTGGCCTGGTTGGGCTTCGTGAGGTGTAACTGATCACCCTGAGAGCAAGGAGTCCACATCTAGAATCCTCTGTTACTCTTAGGGTGACCAAAACCCTGGATAATTTGCATAAGCAAAAGTACTGGTCAGAGACACTCAACTAGGAACAACCCTGCTATAGAACTGAGCAGGCTCTATAAGAATGGTGTCCTACTATCACGGTGCCCGTGCTCACGGTCGCAGGCGGCTACATTATTATTTTCCAGGTTCACTGCCTCTCTCTTATTGGTCTGGTGATCCTGACTCCACCCAGGTCCAGCCTTTATATACTCTGTCATGACTATACTGGGGCGCCCTTTCGTGGTGTACCTGTTACTGACATTAGTTCCTGTTTTTGCTCTGATCGTGTATGACCCGGCCTGCCTGATGACGTTCCTGTGCATCCTGTGTTGTTGATTCCGTTGCTGACTGATCTGGCTGAGAACCCGCTTAGTTGCTGACTGATCTGGCTGAGAACCCGCTCAGTTGCTGACTGATCTGGCTGAGAACCCGCTCCGTTGCTGACTGATCTGGCTGAGAACCCACTCCGTTGCTGACTGATCTGGCTGAGAACCTGCTACGTGGCTGACAGTATCTGGCTGTGAACCCGCTCCGTTGCTAACTCTGCCTGGCTACGAACCCGCTCAGTTGCCTATATCTGGCTAGTGTTCCACTCTGCTGCCACCTGTTGCGTTTGTCTGTAGTAGCGCCGCGGGGAGCTTCTGTTATATTGCCGACCGTAGGCTGAGCATTTGTGCTATAGCCGCTTATACTGGGTAACCACCGCAGGCGGTGTGCGCATGCGAAGTACCGGTTCAGTGCTGTATAGCGCTGACTGTGTTACTCTGTGATCCATCTGTGTCCTCCTCCGCTACCTTAGCTGGGCTCACTCCCTGTGGGAGTTGCAGACTTACTGTGGGCATTACCATAGGACCCTTTCTGTGCCTGGATCCTCTAGGCAGGGTCAGTGTTCCATTCCTTCCTACAGTAGCCTCAAGGATCAAGAGCCAGCTGTTGCATGACATTACACCTTGCACGTGTGCTGGGACACAAGTTGCCTTACGTGTTGTGCTTCTCGATCCAACCCTAGCGTTCTAGGGTTTTCCTACCAGAAGCAGTTGCCTTGGTCTTGCTGTGACCATAGTCCCTGGGTCAGCGTTGCCTCATTGCAGCTGGGTTCACTGTCTCCCAGGCATCTGGGTTTTGTGCCAGTGACCTTCCTCTGGACTCCTAGTCATCTAGGGTCCTGTTGCCAGTACTTGGGCTGCGTAGCCTCTGCTTGCCCCTATTCCGCTAGGGTTTGGTTGCCTATAGTCTCGTGTGCCTCCAGTCATTTGGGTTCAAGATCAGAACTCTCTTCAGCCAGCCGTTGCCACCATCTCTCCTAACCTCTCCAGGGACTGGCTTGTTATTACTATATCTGTTCTGTTATTGTGGGCTTGTGGGCCTAACTTACAGTATGTACTTTATCTTAATAAAGTTATTTTAACCTTACCAGTCCGGTCTGAGTGTTCATCAAAAACTGTGACACCTACCCACAGTGCAGTCTCTTTCAGTTCACTAGTACCTTATACAGACAGCACATATCCTAAAACATGTCATACTAATCCTTCTTCAAAAATAGCAGTCCACCCTTAAAATGCCAGGCAATTCCTCTCTGAGCAAGAGAGCTGGACTACCATTTGGGCAGGACCAGTATGATATGCATCGGAATATTTCTTCTCTGTGTATGGCACTTGTGAGTTAAAAGAGGTTTGACCCTGAGCACAGAACACTGGCCCAGTGAGGTGTTGGCATTCCCTTGCATGTTGATAAGCTAAGCTGAGAACCTCTGACCTATTCTTCTGCAGATGTTTCAGGCACCAAAATACGTTTAATGTTGTTCCTAAGTACACATTTGTATGGAACACGTTCATCGTGCAGTCAAGCCACAGGACATGTACCAAGCGCTGCTGTGCAGTGCTGTTCAACAACCCACTCACTCCCAGTGAAGATATTACCGGGAGCTCTGCCAAGCCGGCGCAGTTACCAGGACGGACACTTTAGATACTGATTTATTGGAATAATTCTGCATTACACCTCGCTGCCATCCCTCTGCGTCTGCTGCGGACTGCTGTCTGAAGTCTAAATGCTGTGTTTGATGTTAAACAAACAGTCTTCGTTTCAGGATTACTGACGCAGGTTTAACCCTTTATTGAGCTCCTCATCCCGAGAACAAATTGTCATGGAATATAGGGGAAAAAAAATATCTGCAAAGAATTATAAAGATCACCGACATGCACTAATTACTAGGAGTCAAAGGGGAATATTAACCTGGGAATAATATTGTATTTAATCCTATGCGTGCCAGGGTGGTATGCAATGAAATGCGTTGTACACCCCTGTGGCACTCATAGGGTTAACAGAATGATTGACACGGGTAAGTGTGTTTATACATAGACCCATAGATGCACCAGACATCTGTACGAAGGACAAAGTGGAGAAATTCTAGGGTGACCCAGATACAATATACAGAGTGCACTGCAGACTTCTATTGCATTAAAGGGGTTAAAAGCACCACTTAACATTTAACCCCAATGGTGCAGTTGGTTTGCTCATTTTCTGTGGTACCTCAGTCTCAGCACTGCGCACCAACTGCTGGGATTTAAAGTGGAAGTTTATACTAGCAATACGGGGATCTTATTTATTTTTTTAACCCTTTAAGCACCAAAGAGTTGTTCAACACCTTGCAAGTATACCAAACTGACAGCATGATCTTCCTCATCCCCACACGTAAGGCTCACTATTCTTTATCAGATTGTAAACTTAAACACTGAAACAGAGATCAAATTCACAGCAATAAGGGATCAAAGGAGGGCAGGTTTTTCCTAATACTAACTGAAGACTGAGGGGTCAGTATGTGTGGTTCTATGGATACCAGTGCAGTGGTACAAGGCTGGGGGTCAGTATGCGTGGGTCTATGGATACCAGTGCAGTAGGATAAGGCTGGGGGTCAGTATGTGTGGTTCTATGGATACCAGTGCAGTGGTACAAGGCTGGGGGTCAGTATGTGTGGTTCTATGGATACCAGTGCAGTAGGACAAGGCTGGGGGGTCAGTATGTGTAGTTCTATGGATACCAGTGCAGTGGGACAAGGCTGGGAGGTCAGTATGTGTGGTTCTATGGATACCAGTGCAGTGGTACAAGGCTGGGGGTCAGTATGTAAGGTTCTATGGATACCAGTCCAGTGCGACAAGGCTGGGGGGTCAGTATGTGTGATTCTATGGCTACCAGTGCAGTAGGACAAGGCTGGGGGGTCAGTATGTGTGATTCTATGGATACCAGTGCAGTGGGACAAGGCTGGGGGTCAGTATGTGTGGTTCTATGGATACCAGTGCAGTGGTACAAGGCTGGGGATCAGTATGTGTGGATATATGGATACCAGTGCAGTGGTACAAGGCTGGGGGTCAGTATGTGTGGTTCTATGGATACCAGTGCAGTGAGACAAGGATGGGGGTCAGTATGTGTGGTTCTATGGATACCAGTGCAGTGAGACAAGGCTGGGGGTCAGTATATGTGGTTCTATGGATACCAGTGCAGTGGGACAATGCTGGAGGTCAGTATGTGTGGTTCTATGGATACCAGTGCAGTGGGACAAGGCTGGGGGTCAGTATGTGTGGTTCTATGGATACCAGTACAGTGGGACAAGGCTGGGGGTCAGTATGTGTGGTTCTATGGATACCAGTGCAGTAGGATAAGGCTGGGGGTCAGTATGTGTGGTTCTATGGATACCAGTGCAGTGGTACAAGGCTGGGGGTCAGTATGTGTGGTTCTATGGATATCAGTGCAGTAGGACAAGGCTGGGGGGTCAGTATGTGTAGTTCTATGGATACCAGTGCAGTGGGACAAGGCTGGGAGGTCAGTATGTGTGGTTCTATGGATACCAGTGCAGTGGTACAAGGCTGGGGGTCAGTATGTAAGGTTCTATGGATACCAGTCCAGTGCGACAAGGCTGGGGGGTCAGTATGTGTGATTCTATGGCTACCAGTGCAGTAGGACAAGGCTGGGGGGTCAGTATGTGTGATTCTATGGATACCAGTGCAGTGGGACAAGGCTGGGGGTCAGTATGTGTGGTTCTATGGATACCAGTGCAGTGGTACAAGGCTGGGGATCAGTATGTGTGGATATATGGATACCAGTGCAGTGGTACAAGGCTGGGTGTCAGTATGTGTAGTTCTATGGATACCAGTACAGTGGGACAAGGCTGGGGGGTCAGTATGTGTGGTTCTATGGATACCAGTGCAGTGAGACAAGGATGGGGGTCAGTATGTGTGGTTCTATGGATACCAGTGCAGTGAGACAAGGCTGGGGGTCAGTATATGTGGTTCTATGGATACCAGTGCAGTGGGACAATGCTGGAGGTCAGTATGTGTGGTTCTATGGATACCAGTGCAGTGGGACAAGGCTGGGGGTCAGTATGTGTGGTTCTATGGATACCAGTACAGTGGGACAAGGCTGGGGGTCAGTATGTGTGGTTCTATGGATACCAGTGCAGTGGGACAAGGCTGGGGGTCAGTATGTGTGGTTCTATGGATACCAGTACAGTGGGACAAGGCTGGGGGTCAGTATGTGTAGTTCTATGGGTACCAGTCCAGTGGTACAAGGCTGGGGGTCAGTATGTGTGGTTATGTGGATACCAGTGCAGTAGGACAAGGCTGGGGGTCAGTATGCGTGGGTCTATGGATACCAGTGCAGTGGGACAAAGCTGGGGTCAGTGTGTGTGATTCTGTGGATGCCAGTGCAGTGGGACAAGCCTGGGGGTCAGTATGTGTGATTCTATGGATACCAGTCCAGTGGGACAAGGCTGGGGTCAGTATGTGTGATTCTATGGATACCAGTGCAGTGGGACAAGGCTGGGGGTCAGTATGTGTGGTTATATGGATACCAGTGCAGTGGGACAAGGCTGGGGGTCAGTATGTGTGGTTCTATGGATACCAGTGCAGTGGGACAAGGCTGGGGGTCAGTATGTGTAGTTCTATGGGTACCAGTGCAGTAGGACAAGGCTGGGGGGTCAGTATGTGTGGTTCTATGGATACCAGTGCAGTGGTACAAGGCTGGAGGTCAGTATGTGTGGTTCTATGGATACCAGTGCAGTGGGACAAGGCTGGGGGTCAGTATGTGTGGTTCTATGGATACCAGTGCAGTGGGACAAGGCTGGAGGTCAGTATGTGTGGTTCTATGGATACCAGTGCAGTGGGACAAGGCTGGGGGTCAGTATGTGTAGTTCTATGGATACCAGTGCAGTGGTACAAGGCTGGAGGTCAGTATGTGTGGTTCTATGGATACCAGTGCAGTAGGACAAGGCTGGGGGTCAGTATGTGTGGTTCTATGGATACCAGTGCAGTGGGACAAGGCTGGGGGTCAGTATGTGTAGTTCTATGGATACCAGTGCAGTGGTACAAGGCTGGAGGTCAGTATGTGTGGTTCTATGGATACCAGTGCAGTGGGACAAGGCTGGGGGTCAGTATGTGTGGTTCTATGGATACCAGTGCAGTGGGACAAGGCTGGGGGTCAGTATGTGTAGTTCTATGGATACCAGTGCAGTGGTACAAGGCTGGAGGTCAGTATGTGTGGTTCTATGGATACCAGTGCAGTGGGACAAGGCTGGGGGTCAGTATGTGTGGTTCTATGGATACCAGTGCAGTGGGACAAGGTTGAGGTCAGTATGTGTAGTTCTATGGATACCAGTGCAGTAGGACAAGGTTGAGGTCAGTATGTGTAGTTCTATGGATACCAGTGCAGTGGGACAAGGCTGGGGGTCAGTATGTGTGGTTCTATGGATACCAGTGCAGTGGGACAAGGCTGGGGGTCAGTATGTGTAGTTCTATGGATACCAGTGCAGTGGTACAAGGCTGGAGGTTAGTATGTGTGGTTCTATGGATACCAGTGCAGTGGGACAAGGCTGGGGGTCAGTATGTGTGGTTCTATGGATACCAGTGCAGTGGGACAAGGCTGGAGGTCAGTATGTGTAGTTCTATGGATACCAGTGCAGTGGGACAAGGCTGGGGGTCAGTATGTGTGGTTCTATGGATACCAGTACAGTGGGACAAGGCTGGGGGGTCAGTATGTGTGATTCTATGGATACCAGTGCAGTGGGACAAGGCTGGGGGTCAGTATGTGTGGTTCTATGGATACCAGTGCAGTGGGACAAGGCTGGGGGTCAGTATGTGTGATTCTATGGATACCAGTGCAGTGCGACAAGGCTGGGGGGTCAGTATGTGTGATTCTATGGATACCAGTGCAGTAGGACAAGGCTGCAGGTCAGTATGTGTGATTCTATGGATACCAGTGCAGTGCGACAAGGCTGGGGGGTCAGTATGTGTGATTCTATGGATACCAGTGCAGAGGGACAAGGCTGGGGGTCAGTATGTGTGGTTCTATGGATACCAGTCCAGTGCGACAAGGCTGGGGGGTCAGTATGTGTGGTTCTATGGATACCAGTGCAGTGGGACAAGGCTGGGGGTCAGTATGTGTGGTTCTATGGATACCAGTACAGTGGGACAAGGCTGGGGGTCAGTATGTGTGGTTCTATGGATACCAGTGCAGTGGGACAAGGCTGGGGGTCAGTATGCGTGGGTCTATGGATACCAGTGCAGTGGGACAAAGCTGGGGGTCAGTATGCGTGGGTCTATAGATACCAGTCCAGTGCGACAAGGCTGGGGGGTCAGTATGTGTGGTTCTATGGATACCAGTGCAGTGGGACAAGGCTGGGGGTCAGTATGTGTAGTTCTATGGATACCAGTGCAGTGGGACAAGGCTGGGGGTCAGTATGTGTGGTTCTATGGATACCAGTCCAGTGGGACAAGGCTGGGGGTCAGTATGTGTGGTTCTATGGATACCAGTGCAGTGGGACAAGGCTGGGGGTCAGTATGTGTGGGTCTATGGATACCAGTGCAGTGGGACAAGCCTGGGGGTCAGTATGTGTGATTCTGTGGATACCAGTCCAGTGGGACAAGGCTGGGGGGTCAGTATGTGTGATTCTATGGATACCAGTGCAGTGGGATAAGGCTGGGGGTCAGTATGTGTGGTTCTATGGATACCAGTGCAGTGGTACAAGGCTGGGGGTCAGTATGTGTGGTTCTATGGATACCAGTGCAGTGGGACAAGGCTGGGGGTCAGTATGTGTGGTTCTATGGATACCAGTGCAGTGGGACAAGGCTGGGGTCAGTATGTGTGGTTCTATGGATACCAGTGCAGTGGTACAAGGCTGGGGGTCAGTATGTGTGGTTCTATGGATACCAGTGCAGTGGGACAAGGCTGGGGGTCAGTATGTGTGGTTTTATGGCTACCAGTGCAGTAGGACAAGGCTGGGGGTCAGTATGTGTGGTTCTGTGGTACCAGTGCAGTGGGACAAGGCTGGAGGTCAGTAAGTGTGGTTCTATGGATACCAGTGCAGTGGGACAAGGCTGGGGGTCAGTATGTGTGGTTCTATGGATACCAGTGCAGTGGGACAAGGCTGGGGGTCAGTATGTGTGGTTCTATGGATACCAGTGCAGTGGGACAAGGCTGGAGGTCAGTATGTGTGGTTCTATGGATACCAGTGCAGTAGGACAAGGCTGGGGGTCAGTATGTGTGGTTCTATGGATACCAGTGCAGTAGGACAAGGCTGGGGGGTCAGTATGTGTAGTTCTATGGATACCAGTGTAGTGGGACAAGGCTGGGGGTCAGTATGTGTGGTTCTATGGATACCAGTGCAGTGGTACAAGGCTGGGGGATCAGTATGTGTGGTTCTATGGATACCAGTGCAGTAGGACAAGGCTGGGGGTCAGTATGTGTAGTTCTATGGATACCAGTGCAGTGGGACAAGGCTGGGGGTCAGTATGTGTGGGTCTATGGATATCAGTGCAGTGGGACAAGGCTGGAGGTCAGTATGTATTGTTCTATGGATACCAGTGCAGTGCGACTAGGCTGGAGGTCAGTATGTGTGGGTCTATGGATACCAGTGCAGTGGTACAAGGCTGGAGGTCAGTATGTGTGGTTCTATGGATACCAGTGCAGTGGTACAAGGCTGGAGGTCAGTATGTGTAGTTCTATGGATACCAGTGCAGTGGGACAATGCTGGAGGTCAGTATGTGTAGTTCTATGGTACCAGTGCAGTGGAACAAGGCTGGGGGTCAGTATGTGTAGTTCTATGGTACCAGTGCAGTGGTACAAGGCTGGGGGGTCAGTATGTGTGGGTCTATGGATACCAGTGCAGTAGGACAAGGCTGGGGGTCAGTATGTGTGGGTCTATGGATATCAGTGCAGTAGGACAAGGCTGGGGGTCAGTATGTGTGATTCTATGGATACCAGTGCAGTAGGACAAGGCTGGGGGTCAGTATGTGTGGTTCTATGGATACCAGTGCAGTGGGACAAGGCTGGGGGTCAGTATGTGTGGTTCTATGGATACCAGTGCAGTGGGACAAGGCTGGGGGTCAGTATGTGTGGTTCTATGGATATCAGTGCAGTAGGACAAGGCTGGGGGTCAGTATGTGTGGGTCTATGGATATCAGTGCAGTAGGACAAGGCTGGGGGTCAGTATGTGTGATTCTATGGATACCAGTGCAGTAGGACAAGGCTGGGGGTCAGTATGTGTGGTTCTATGGATACCAGTGCAGTGGGACAAGGCTGGGGGTCAGTATGTGTGGTTCTATGGATACCAGTGCAGTGGGACAAGGCTGGGGGTCAGTATGTGTGGTTCTATGGATACCAGTGCAGTGGGACAAGGCTGGGGGTCAGTATGTGTGGTTCTATGGATACCAGTGCAGTGGGACAAGGCTGGGGGTCAGTATGTGTAGTTCTATGGGTACCAGTGCAGTAGGACAAGGCTGGGGGTCAGTATGTGTGGGTCTATGGATACCAGTGCAGTGGGACAAGGCTGGGGGTCAGTATGTGTGGTTCTATGGATACCAGTGCAGTGGGACAAGGCTGGGGGTCAGTATGTGTGGTTCTATGGATACCAGTGCAGTGGGACAAGGCTGGGGGTCAGTATGTGTAGTTCTATGGGTACCAGTGTAGTGGGACAAGGCTGGGGGTCAGTATGTGTGGGTCTATGGATACCAGTGCAGTAGGACAAGGCTGGGGGTCAGTATTGTGTGGTTCTATGGATACCAGTGCAGTGGGACAAGGCTGGGGGTCAGTATGTGTGGGTCTATGGATACCAGCGCAGTAGGACAAGGCTGGGGGTCAGTATGTGTGGTTCTATGGATACCAGTGCAGTAGGACAAGGCTGGGGGTCAGTATGTGTAGTTCTATGGATACCAGTGCAGTAGGACAAGGCTGAGGGTCAGTATGTGTGGTTCTATGGATATCAGTGCAGTAGGACAAGGCTGGGGGTCAGTATGTGTAGTTCTATGGATACCAGTGCAGTAGGACAAGGCTGAGGGTCAGTATGTGTGGTTCTATGGATACCAGTGCAGTGGGACAAGGCTGGGGGTCAGTATGTGTGGGTCTATGGATATCAGTGCAGTAGGACAAGGCTGGGGGTCAGTATGTGTGATTCTATGGATACCAGTGCAGTAGGACAAGGCTGGGGGTCAGTATGTGTGGTTCTATGGATACCAGTGCAGTGGGACAAGGCTGGGGGTCAGTATGTGTGGTTCTATGGATACCAGTGCAGTGGGACAAGGCTGGGGGTCAGTATGTGTGGTTCTATGGATACCAGTGCAGTGGGACAAGGCTGGGGGTCAGTATGTGTGGTTCTATGGATACCAGTGCAGTGGGACAAGGCTGGGGGTCAGTATGTGTAGTTCTATGGATACCAGTGCAGTAGGACAAGGCTGGGGGTCAGTATGTGTGGGTCTATGGATACCAGCGCAGTAGGACAAGGCTGGGGGTCAGTATGTGTGGGTCTATGGATACCAGCGCAGTAGGACAAGGCTGGGGGTCAGTATGTGTGGGTCTATGGATACCAGCGCAGTAGGACAAGGCTGGGGGTCAGTATGTGTGGTTCTATGGTACCAGTGTAGTGGGACAAGGCTGGGGGTCAGTATGTATGGTTCTATGGATACCAGCGCAGTAGGACAAGGCTGGGGGTCAGTATGTGTGGTTCTATGGTACCAGTGTAGTGGTACAAGGCTGGGGGTCAGTATGTGTGGTTCTATGGATACCAGTGCAGTGGGACAAGGCTGGGGGTCAGTATGTGTAGTTCTATGGATACCAGTGCAGTGGGACAAGGCTGGGGGTCAGTATGTGTGGTTCTATGGATACCAGTGCAGTGGGACAAGGCTGGGGGTCAGTATGTGTGGTTCTATGGATACCAGTGCAGTGGGACAAGGCTGGTGGGTCAGTATGTGTGGTTCTATGGATACCAGTGCAGTAGGACAAGGCTGGGGGTCAGTATGTGTGGTTATATGGCTACCAGTGCAGTAGGACAAGGCTGGGGATCAGTACGTATAGTTCTATGGATACCAGTGCAGTGGGACAAGGCTGGGGGGGTCAGTATGTGAGGTTCTATGGATACCAGTGCAGTGGTACAAGGTTGGGGGTCAGTATGTGTGGTTCTATGGATACCAGTGCAGTAGGACAAGGCTGGGGGTCAGTATGTGTGGTTCTATGGATACCAGTGCAGTGGGACAAGGCTGGGGGTCAGTATGTGTGGTTCTATGGATACCAGTGCAGTAGGACAAGGCTGGTGGGTCAGTATGTGTGGTTCTATGGATACCAGTGCAGTGGGACAAGGCTGGGGTCAGTATGTATGGTTCTATGGATACCAGTGCAGTAGGACAAGGCTGGGGGACAGTATGTGTGGTTCTATGGATACCAGTGCAGTGGGACAAGGCTGGGGTCAGTATGTGTGGGTCTATGGATACCAGTGCAGTGGTACAAGGCTGGGGGTCAGTATGTGTGGGTCTATGGTACCAGTGTAGTGGTACAAGGCTGGGGGTCAGTATGTGTGGTTCTATGGATATCAGTGCAGTGGGACAAGGCTGGGGGTCAGTATGTATGGTTCTATGGATACCAGCGCAGTAGGACAAGGCTGGGGGTCAGTATGTATGGTTCTATGGATACCAGCGCAGTAGGACAAGGCTGGGGGTCAGTATGTGTGGTTCTATGGTACCAGTGTAGTGGTACAAGGCTGGGGGTCAGTATGTGTGGTTCTATGGATACCAGTGTAGTGGGACAAGGCTGGGGGTCAGTATGTATGGTTCTATGGATACCAGCGCAGTAGGACAAGGCTGGGGGTCAGTATGTGTGGTTCTATGGTACCAGTGTAGTGGTACAAGGCTGGGGGTCAGTATGTGTGGTTCTATGGTACCAGTGCAGTGGTACAAGGCTGGGGGTCAGTATGTATGGTTCTATGGATACCAGTGCAGTGGTACAAGGCTGGAGGTCAGTATGTGTGGTTCTATGGATACCAGTGCAGTGGTACAAGGCTGGAGGTCAGTATGTGTGGTTCTATGGATACCAGTGCAGTGGTACAAGGCTGGAGGTCAGTATGTGTGGTTCTATGGATATCAGTGCAGTGGTACAAGGCTGGAGGTCAGTATGTGTGGTTCTATGGATACCAGTGCAGTGGTACAAGGCTGGAGGTCAGTATGTGTGGTTCTATGGATATCAGTGCAGTGGTACAAGGCTGGAGGTCAGTATGTGTGGTTCTATGGATATCAGTGCAGTGGTACAAGGCTGGAGGTCAGTATGTGTGGTTCTATGGATACCAGTGCAGTGGTACAAGGCTGGAGGTCAGTATGTGTGGTTCTATGGATACCAGTGCAGTGGTACAAGGCTGGAGGTCAGTATGTGTGGTTCTATGGATACCAGTGCAGTGGTACAAGGCTGGAGGTCAGTATGTGTGGTTCTATGGATATCAGTGCAGTGGTACAAGGCTGGGGGTCAGTATGTGTGGTTCTATGGTACCAGTGTAGTGGTACAAGGCTGGGGGTCAGTATGTATGGTTCTATGGACACCAGTGCAGTGGGACAAGGCTGGAGGTCAGTATGTGTAGTTCTATGGATATCAGTGCAGTGGTACAAGGCTGGGGGTCAGTATGTGTGGTTCTATGGATACCAGTGCAGTGGTACAAGGCTGGAGGTCAGTATGTGTGGTTCTATGGATATCAGTGTAGTGGGACAATGCTGGAGGTCAGTATGTGTAGTTCTATGGTACCAGTGCAGTGGTACAAGGCTGGGGGTCAGTATGTATGGTTCTATGGATACCAGCGCAGTAGGACAAGGCTGGGGGTCAGTATGTGTGGTTCTATGGATACCAGTGCAGTGGGACAAGGCTGGAGGTCAGTATGTGTAGTTCTATGGTACCAGTGCAGTGGTACAAGGCTGGGGGTCAGTATGTGTAGTTCTATGGATACCAGTGCAGTGGGACAATGCTGGAGGTCAGTATGTGTAGGTCTATGGTACCAGTGCAGTGGTACAAGGCTGGAGGTCAGTAAGTGTGGTTCTATGGATACCAGCGCAGTAGGACAAGGCTGGGGGTCAGTATGTGTGGTTCTATGGTACCAGTGTAGTGGTACAAGGCTGGGGGTCAGTATGTGTGGTTCTAGGATACCAGTGTAGTGGTACAAGGCTGGGGGTCAGTATGTATGGTTCTATGGATACCAGTGCAGTGGTACAAGGCTGGAGGTCAGTATGTGTGGTTCTATGGATACCAGTGCAGTGGGACAATGCTGGAGGTCAGTATGTGTAGTTCTATGGTACCAGTGCAGTGGTACAAGGCTGGAGGTCAGTATGTGTAGTTCTATGGATACCAGCGCAGTAGGACAAGGCTGGGGGTCAGTATGTGTGGTTCTATGGTACCAGTGTAGTGGTACAAGGCTGTACCACTGAAATGCCATTTTTCACCTCTTTAATTTATGAAGCAAAAGATTTTGCCCATCCTTACCTGTCACCCTAAGACAAGATCAGTTTGTTTTACAGAGAATTACAGAGCGCCTACATGTTATAACTGCATTTTTTGTAAAGTAAATCGATTTTGAGGAATAAACTTTATATTTTGGTGGCTCAGTCTCACACTTTATGCTAATTCTCTTCACAGTATGCTAATTAGTTCAGGTCCAGGCCAGATGAACCCCTGGCTGTTCTATTAGTAATGTCCCCAGTGTGTGGACACAGCGTAGACTCATTCATAGAGCAGTGTGTGTAATACTGGCCCGGCACAGTCACTAATTATCATAAAATGCCGGACTGTGCCACCAACAAAGTTTAATATCTCAAGAACTATTTATATTACAAAGAACAAGATTGTATAACATGTCGGCTGTTTTTTAAATGTCTTTATAATTAGCTATACTTATTTTAAGGTGATGGTGGATCAACTTTAATTGGCTGCTTGGTAATCACTGAGCCAGAAAATGGAAATAAGCAGTGGGCGCTGGGGGGATGTATGAATATAACTGCAGGTAAGAACAGGGAATGGATTTGATTTTCTAACCCTACTCCTGCCGACTTTTTGCTGACCTCTGCCTACTCTAAGGGTAGGTCAGCACGGGTGTCCGGAGGTGGGGGGCAAGGGAGGGTCACTTGCCCCCCCTACAATTACACCCTCCATATAAACAAAGCGGCTGGGTGGGCTGGCCTAAGGTTCATATTATGTCGTTCCCCCACACTGGACAAAATTCTACAGACACCCCTGTAGGTCAGATGTGATGTTCATCTCTTCTACGCCTCGTTTAACCCGTTAACGCCCGATGACGTGCCAGAACAGTCACTACGGTATCTGTGTTAAAAGGTCCGTAATGTCCCATAAAAAATTGTTATAGTTTTGTAGATGTTAAAAAATTAAACTATACGCTACAGATCCTCTCTCTCGAACCGCTATGGTTTGAGAGATATTCGCTTCAAAGTCCCCTCCCCTTCTTCTGATGTCATCACTGTGCTGACAACTGGAGATCCCGGTCCTGAGACCAACTGGAGGCTCTGCAGCAGAGCTGAAGTCGCGTTATAGGAAAAGAATTACTTCATTGGAAAGGTCTACAAAGTGTGATTGGTTTGCAAGCACACTTTGTAGACTGTTCCAATTAAGTTATTCTTTTACAATAACGTGATTTTGGCTCTGCTGTAGAGCCTCCTGGTGTCGGCCGACACGGATCTCCTGCTTTACAGCTGATATCAGGAGAAGGGGAGGGAGGGTGGAACTTTGAAAGTGAATATCTCTCAAAACATAGCGGTTTGAGAGATAGGAATTGTGGCATATAGTATAATTTTTAACCTCTACAAAACTAGAGCCATTTTTTAATGGGAAATTACTGTACCTTTAGTGACTGGTGACAGCTCTGGAAAACTTTTTTTTGTATCCCGGAGCGCCTAAAAGGTTCGCTGTGATCACTGGAAGAGGCTAAAATGAGTAGAGAGCTGGTACATGCAATCACCCGCGCATACCGGCTCTACAAACACAGAAAAAAAGATATTGGGTTGGTTGTCCAGCTCACCCAAGCCCTGGGCCCCACAGTCATTAACGGGTTAAAGGTCCATGTGTGCACTGCTATGTGGTAAAGTGATTATTGTATACTATGGGGTACAGCCGCTGGCGTTGGAGAGTAAAGCCACTGCGCTTGTCCTGGAGGATTTGTATGGTGACCCCACTGTGAATCTGATGAAGGCAGGAGAGATTCAGGAACAAGCCAACTGCAACATAAGGGACAACTATATATATATATATATATATATATATATATATATATATATATATATATATATATATAGTCCCCATTTACTTACCTTGGGTGTTTATTCCTACGAATGCAAGACATCACATTGCATTGCTTTACAGACTTCTCAACAATTCACCTGGTTAAAAGCCCCATTTAAATAATTGAGAATTTTATTTTATTTTATTATTGGTCGTTATGTTTCATTTGGTTTAGCCCAGAATTGCTTTTTTTGCTCTTTTTTGGGTTCTTGGATATGTCCCATATGCCCGGTGAGTAACATGGAGAGATACATAGACGGACAGACAGACAGACACAGTCCTGTGTGTTGGCAACGTAGAATTCTGCTGATTCAGGTGACATTGTGTGTTTAATAAAACGCGCCGGGAAGGAACAATGTGCAGGAAAGTTCCCTTTCTAATTAGGCTGCCCCCCCCATGTTCCCCTGGAAATCTAACATTATAGAAATGCCGCCCACGATCCGCAGACACGTAGCATTTCCACAAAGCTAATTGCATGCGGCACAGCTGGGAACTCAGGCTGATTAATGAGACTCGGTGACTACAGTCAGGAGAGCCGGGGACTACAGCTGGGACTTGGGGGAAGGAGAGATGGGGGGACAGATCTGGGGGTGGGGGCTGGAACTAGAGAGAGAAGAGAGGGACAGTCTGAGACTACAGAGAGGGTAGAGGAGAAAGACTGGGACAAGAGCGAGAAGAGAGGGACAGTCTGAGACTACAGAGACAATACAGGGGAGAGACTGGGACTATAGAGATAATAGAGGAGACAGACTGGGACTATAGAGATAATAGAGGAGATAGACTGGACTATAGAGATAATAGAGGAGACAGACTGGACTATAGAGATAATACAGGAGACAGACTGGACTATAGAGATAATAGAGGAGACAGACTGGACTATAGAGATAATACAGGAGACAGACTGGACTATAGAGATAATAGAGGAGATAGACTGGACTATAGAGATAATAGAGGAGATAGACTGGACTATAGAGATAATACAGGAGACAGACTGGACTATAGAGATAATAGAGGAGATAGACTGGACTATAGAGATAATAGAGGAGATAGACTGGACTATAGAGATAATACAGGAGACAGACTGGACTATAGAGATAATACAGGAGACAGACTGGACTATAGAGATAATACAGGAGACAGACTGGACTATAGAGATAATAGAGGAGACAGACTGGACTATAGAGATAATAGAGGAGATAGACTGGACTATAGAGATAATAGAGGAGATAGACTGGACTATAGAGATAATACAGGAGACAGACTGGACTATAGAGATAATACAGGAGATAGACTGGACTATAGAGATAATACAGGAGATAGACTGGACTATAGAGATAATAGAGGAGACAGACTGGACTATAGAGATAATAGGGGAGATAGACTGGACTATAGAGATAATAGGGGAGATAGACTGGACTATAGAGATAATAGGGGAGACAGACTGGACTATAGAGATAATAGAGGAGACAGACTGGGACTATAGAGATAATAGGGGAGACAGACTGGACTATAGAGATAATAGAGGAGACAGACTGGACTATAGAGATAATAGGGGAGATAGACTGGACTATAGAGATAATAGGGGAGATAGACTGGACTATAGAGATAATAGGGGAGACAGACTGGACTATAGAGATAATAGAGGAGACAGACTGGGACTATAGAGATAATAGGGGAGACAGACTGGACTATAGAGATAATAGAGGAGACAGACTGGGACTATAGAGATAATATAGGAGATAGACTGGACTATAGAGATAATACAGGAGACAGACTGGGACTATAGAGATAATAGAGGAGATAGACTGGACTATAGAGATAATAGAGGAGATAGACTGGACTATAGAGATAATAGAGGAGACAGACTGGGACTATAGAGATAATAGAGGAGATAGACTGGACTATAGAGATAATACAGGAGATAGACTGGGACTATAGAGATAATACAGGAGATAGACTGGACTATAGAGATAATAGAGGAGACAGACTGGACTATAGAGATATTAGAGGAGATAGACTGGACTATAGAGATAATAGAGGAGATAGACTGGACTATAGAGATAATAGAGGAGACAGACTGGACTATAGAGATAATAGAGGAGACAGACTGGACTATAGAGATAATACAGGAGACAGACTGGACTATAGAGATAATACAGGAGACAGACTGGACTATAGAGATAATAGAGGAGACAGACTGGGACTATAGAGATAATACAGGAGATAGACTGGACTATAGAGATAATACAGGAGATAGACTGGACTATAGAGATAATAGAGGAGAGATACTGGACTATAGAGATAATAGAGGAGATAGACTGGACTATAGTGATAATAGAGGAGATAGACTGGACTATAGAGATAATACAGGAGATAGACTGGACTATAGAGATATTAGAGGACACAGACTGGACTATAGAGATAATAGAGGAGACAGACTGGACTATAGAGATAATAGAGGAGATAGACTGGACTATAGAGATAATAGAAGAGATAGACTGGACTATAGAGATAATACAGGAGACAGACTGGGACTATACAGATAATACAGGAGACAGACTGGACTATAGAGATAATAGAGGAGATAGACTGGACTATAGAGATAATAGAGGAGATAGACTGGACTATAGAGATAATACAGGAGATAGACTGGACTATAGAGATAATAGAGGAGATAGACTGGACTATAGAGATAATACAGGAGATAGACTGGACTATAGAGATAATACAGGAGATAGACTGGACTATAGAGATAATACAGGAGACAGACTGGACTATAGAGACAATACAGGAGATAGACTGGACTATAGAGATAATAGAGGAGATAGACTGGACTATAGAGATAATAGAGGAGACAGACTGGACTATAGAGATAATAGAGGAGATAGACTGGACTATAGAGATAATAGAAGAGATAGACTGGACTATAGAGATAATACAGGAGATAGACTGGGACTATAGAGATAATAGAGGAGACAGACTGGACTATAGAGATAATACAGGAGATAGACTGGACTATAGAGATAATAGAGGAGATAGACTGGACTATAGAGATAATAGAGGAGATAGACTGGACTATAGAGATAATACAGGAGACAGACTGGACTATAGAGATAATAGAGGAGATAGACTGGACTATAGAGATAATACAGGATACAGACTGGACTATAGAGATAATAGAGGAGACAGACTGGACTATAGAGATAATAGAGGAGACAGACTGGATTATAGAGATAATAGAGGAGACAGACTGGACTATAGAGATAATAGAGGAGATAGACTGGACTATAGAGATAATAGAGGAGACAGACTGGACTATAGAGATAATAGGGGAGATAGACTGGACTATAGAGATAATAGAGGAGACAGACTGGACTATAGAGATAATAGAGGAGATATACTGGACTATAGAGATAATAGAGGAGACAGACTGGGACTATAGAGATAATAGAGGAGATAGACTGGACTATAGAGATAATAGAGGAGATAGACTGGACTATAGAGATAATAGAGGAGACAGACTGGACTATAGAGATAATACAGGAGATAGACTGGGACTATACAGATAATACAGGAGACAGACTGGACTATACAGATAATACAGGAGATAGACTGGACTATAGAGATAATAGAGGAGATAGACTGGACTATAGAGATAATACAGGAGATAGACTGGACTATAGAGATAATAGAGGAGATAGACTGGACTATAGAGATAATACAGGAGATAGACTGGACTATAGAGATAATACAGGAGACAGACTGGACTATAGAGATAATACAGGAGACAGACTGGGACTATAGAGATAATAGAGGAGATAGACTGGGACTATAGAGATAATAGAGGAGACAGACTGGACTATAGAGATAATAGAGGAGACAGACTGGGACTATAGAGATAATAGAGGAGATAGACTGGGACTATAGAGATAATACAGGAGATAGACTGGACTATAGAGATAATAGAGGAGACAGACTGGACTATAGAGATAATAGAGGAGACAGACTGGGACTATAGAGATAATAGAGGAGATAGACTGGGACTATAGAGATAATAGAGGAGACAGACTGGACTATAGAGATAATAGAGGAGATAGACTGGACTATAGAGATAATAGAGGAGACAGACTGGACTATAGAGATAATAGAGGAGATAGACTGGACTATAGAGATAATAGAGGAGACAGACTGGACTATAGAGATAATACAGGAGATAGACTGGACTATAGAGATAATAGAGGAGACAGACTGGGACTATAGAGATATTAGAGGAGATAGACTGGACTATAGAGATAATAGAGGAGACAGACTGGACTATAGAGATAATAGAGGAGACAGACCGGGACTATAGAGATATTAGAGGAGAGATGTGAATTAGACTTTCACTGCATTTAGCTGGGATTAGTAGGAAGAATGAAAGGTTCTGGAATTGATATCTATATTTAATGACCCCTAACCGTGCCTCACTAGTCATTAAATTGGTATTAACTGGATTGGACGTCGGCATGGCTGTGTGTCACCTAGGACTGCCTATAATACAATGTAGAGAAGACATAATTGTGTGAGTTATAGACTGCTGCACAGGGGACTGCTGGGTTTCCTCACTGTGTGATGTGTCTGGACTACTGTGTTACAGCTGTGTGTGTGTGTGTGTGTGTGTGTGTGTGTCTGTATACAAAGAATGGTCCTGACGTATTTGTATGTGTGCGTGTGTGTACGGTGTTACACAGCTGTATGTTTGGATGCAGTGTTACAAAGCTGTTTGTGTACAATGTGACACAGCTGTATTTGTCTTTAAAGTATATCTCACCTGTGTGTGTGTGTGTGTGTGTGTGTGTGTGTGTGTTTGTGTGTGTGTGTGTGTGTGTGAGCATCTGTACAGTATGACAGAACTGAGTGTATCTGCACAATATGATATCTATGTATATGTGTCTGTGACAGATGTGTGTGTCTGTATAATACAGTGTTACAGAGCTCTGCGTGTGTTTGCACATGCACACACAGACACACACACAGACACATGCACACACATACAGGCACACACACACACAGGCACACACATACAGGCACATGCACACACACACATACAGGCACACACACACATGCAAACACACACACATACAGGCACACACACACACATGCAAACACACATACAGGCACATGCACACACATGCACACACATACCGGCACATGCACACACACACGCACACACACATGCACACACACACATACAGGCACACACACACATGCAAACACACACACATACAGGCACATGCACACACATACAGGCACACACACACACACACATGCACACACATACAGACACACACACACACATGCACACACATACAGGCACATGCACACACACACGCACACACACACGCACACACACATGCACACACACACATACAGGCACACATGCACACACACATACAGGCACATACACACACACACACACACACACATAAACACAGAGGGGAGATGTATAAAACCGGTTCAACAAAATGTTGTCACAAATCGACATTCGGATGTTTGTGAAATATCTGTAAAACTGGAGGGGCAACAGGTGGACTGTTATGAAGAATGGGGTTGAAATGGACAAGGACCAAATATGAACAATCTCACAGAGTATTTATATAAAAAATCACAAACTATGACGAAAAATAAAGGACTTAAACCATAAAAACTCATATAACTGACTTAAAAAGACAGTTCACCTTTTTTGGCTACATAATCTGCTGTTTTATAATAACATGTAAAGTCAACTTGCCTAAATGTTTTATTATCCTTTATCATCTCTATCAGTGACCTCCCGGGATCTGTTTTTAGAGAATGTATTGTCAGAGACTATGAAAGTAGGGATAGTGGTACAATGTAACACGATCCCTGCATCAGTAAGTGCTCTGCATGATGTAGAGGCGGGTTTTCTACATTGTAGCACTTTCTTTTTACTTTGTGTCTTGTATCTTACCTTGTTGCACTTTCTCTGCTATAAAATATTTATGTGAAAAAAAATGCATTTGTAACATATTAAATTAGGTTGAAAAAAGACACAAGTCCATCAAGTTCAACCTTCTCCTCATACCTCAGTATCTGAGGATTTTATAGCTTTCCTGTTACCAATTAAATTAGTCTTTATCAGACCTTCCTGATCAGCCTACTGATAAACAGTATAACTCTGATTGTTCCCTTTGGAAAGAAATGTATCTAATCTTCTCTTAAATGTATCTACTGTATCTGCCATAATCACATCTATGCAGGGCCGGATTTACATTCCAGGCTCCCCTAGGCAAGGCACTCTGGGCACCCTTAACTCCACCCAAGGCCACACCCCACTCCTCACATGAACAATCCATCAGTCTCAACCACTGTTCCCTGGCACAAAATATTGGCCTACAACAAGCAAGGACATAAAAGCTTTAAACCCTTGGTTGCGGAGCAATGCGTTGGAGATCTCACTAGCATCCAAGGGGTTAATTTAATAGCCTTTAAAGGGGTGTATAAGCTACTGGACAGATACAGTGATTGCTCTGTCCCCAACCACAATTCAGAATGTGGGTGTGGCCAGCACAGCTGAGACGCCCCTCAAAATTTGGAGCTCTAGGCCTACTCGGTGCCTACTGTGCCTATTGGGAAATCCGGCCCTGCATCCATGGGCAAGGAATTCCACAATTTAACAGACCTTAATGTAATAAAAAAAAACCTTTCCTTTGCTGAAGTTGAAACCTCCTTTCCTCTCATCTCAAGGGGTGTCCGCTGGTTATTTGATCAGGCCTTGGAATGAATAGAGATCCCATACTACTGACCTCTCATATACTTGTACTTTGTGATAAGATCTCCTCTTAGTCGTCTTTTTCTCTAGAGTAAATAAACCAGGTTTGTCTAGTCGTTCCTCAAACTGTCATAAAACAATTAAAGTGGCAGTCAACATTAGTTTTGACTTTACATATTACAAAGGATGTCAACTGTCTGTAATTGACAATACACTTGATGTGAATATTTTTCTTTTAGACGCTTCCAAGTCAAAGAGAAAATTCCATGAGCCAATTCTTCTCTGGGATCTAAATTTAGCCCTTGAGGCCTCGATAGCGACTCGTCTTGGGTAGTGGAATCCATTGATCTCAAATGGCTGACTTAGAAGAATATGTTCTCAAAACTATTTCATCTGCTTCAAGAGTCTCATATACAGACCCCTTATCTTACACAGTACCTCTTTTCATTTTACTTGAGTATATAACGGCGCTTAAAGGAGATGTCAACTTTATTCAAAAGAAAATTAGACTTTTTTGTTAAGTAAAAAAAAAAAATGTTAGTGCAATTTAATCCTTTGAGTGCCAGAGGGGTATGCAATGCAATGCATTACATAGTAACATTGTAGATGAGGCTGAAAAAAAAGTTGTGTCCATCAAGTCCAGCCCATGCCAAAAACACCCCCTTTGATCCAGAGGAAGGCAAAAAGCCCCCTGGAGCCATTTCCAATCTAGTCCCAAGTGGGGGGGGGATGTATTCCTTCCTGACTCCAAATGGCAGATAGATATTTCCCTGGATCAACATCCTATCTGCATTGAAGCCAACTGTCATAACTTTCAATATTGTTCTGTGCTAGATAGGCATCCATTGCTTTTTTGAATGCAGTTGCATTATCTGCAAGCACAACATCCCGAGGCAAAGAATTCCATAGCCTTACCGCCCTTACTGTAAAGAATCCCTGACTTTGTTTTAGTCAAAAGCACCTTTCCTCTAGTCTTAATTGATGACCTCTTGTTCCTAGCTCAGCTCTTTGCATAAATAATTCATTGGATAGTTCTTTGTATTGACATTGAATGTATATGTGTAAATGGTAATCATATCACCCCTTAGACGTCTCTTCTCTAATGTAAACAATCCCAGTTTGGCTAGTCTCTCTTTGTAACTCAGATCCTCCAATCCCTTTATCAGTTTTGTTGCACGTCTCTGCACTTTTTCCAGTTCAGTAATGTCTTTTTCAAGAACAGGCGCCCAAAATTGTACTCCATATTCCAGATGAGACCTAACCAAGGATTTATACAGAGGTAGGATAATATTATCATCCCGTGCATCTACACCTCTTTTTATGCAGGCTAGTACTCTATTTGCTCTTGCAGCAGCTGAGTGACTCTGCACACTGCTGTGAAGTCTATTGTCTATCAGTTCTCCTAAATCTTTCTCTAATGAGGTTTCCCCAAGTTGTTTCTCATTTAGTGTGTATGTAGCAAATTTGTTTCTACAGCCCAAATGCATAACCTTACATTTATCTACATTAAATGTCATCTGCCACTTTTCTGCCCATTCACTTAGTTTATCTAAATCCTTCTGTAGGGAAAAATCATCCAGCTCTGTATGTATTTCCTTACATAGCTTAGTGTCATCAACAAAGATTGAGATGCTACTTTCAATTCCCACTTCTAGATCATTAATAAAACAAATTAAAAAGCATTGGTCCCAGGACTGAACCCTGTGGCACCCCACTTATAACCTTAGACCAATATGAAAAAGTTCCATTTACAACAACTCTCTGCCATCTATCATTTAACCAGTTCTCAATCCATGTACAGATAACACTGCCCAAACCGAATCCTTTTAACTTATGCAGTAACCTGTTGTGAGGCAATGTATCAAAGGCTTTTGCAAAATCCAAGTATACTACATCAACAGCAATTCCCCTGTCCAAATGACTACTCACTCTTTCATAAAATGCAAATTGCGTACCCCCTCAGGCACTCAAAGGGTTAAACGCTTAATTTTTAACATTAACAGTGCCCTCTATTGGCCAGATTTCAGATAGCTGTGTTCTATAGGAGAAGTAATTTGCTGACAGCAGTTTTTCATAGAATGCAATAGTAACAGCTGAGTCACTTCCTGTCAGTTTAAACTTTCACGAAGTAATGAAGCTGTTATTTACTTCTTGACAATTTGAACTGTTATAACTTTTGACTAAAACAACTGCCGGCAGTTTTACTCAGAAGGCTTTTTTCCTTTCTAACAGTTCAAATAAGAAATCAACCTTTCCTTATTTTAGAATAAAAATATGGAAAACTATTTTTCCCTCACATTTCTATGAGATGCTATATTTTGAGTGACACCATGTTTTTTTACAGACATAATTGATCAGTATTGGATCTGAGGTCACTGAAAAAATAAGTTATTATGGACACATAAACATGAGACTGGGTTATTTAATTGTACATATCATGTGCTTCCAGCTGGTATTTATAAAAATGAGTTACTTTATGTGAGATCCTTAAAGGGACAGTAATGTTTCATAATAAAAGCAGCTTAATTAATCATCATAGTATTTGGACTTTGGAGAGTGTTATTTCAATTCTGTCAGAGTTGTAGTTCAAGAGTAATTCAATGATAAAGTATCCCCCTCCCACCCCTTTTACTGATGTAACACTGCTCAGCCAGATCAGAAGGGAGGTGCCCAGGTAGACTGCAGAGAGGGACAATCTTCAATTAAGATAAGGGAAAAAGCTGAAAAACTTGTCAAGGGGGGCAGGGCTTTCATTGTTCTCATAGGAAGAAGATTGTCCCCTTCTGTTATCTGTCTGGTCTATGGACTGCATTCCACATCTGAGAAGAGATGGCTTACACTAGGTAAAAGGGACGGGAGGGGAAACTTTGCTTGTGAATATCTCTTAAACCATAAAGGTTTGAGAGATAAGACTTATATCATTCTTCATGTTTTTTTAATGCCTACAAAATAAAATAAAGTTAAAACGAAGTATTACTATCCCTTTAAGATGGAATCCACAATGTAGCATTTTCCTGCAGGCGATACTCCATCTTCCATTTTTATTTTGAAGTCTCCAGTGGTTGGAGATCCAGAGACTGACTTACTCCTTACTTTATAATTTGTATCTTGGAGAGGATCAAACACCAGAACCCATGAACAAGAAGAGGTATTAACATCAATAACGACATGATGAGATGGGGAGGTTAAAGAGATAGTAATGTTTCATAATAAAAGCAGCTCTGATTAATCCTCATAGTATTTGGGCCATGGAGAGTGTTATATCAATACTGTCAGAGTCGTAGTATAAGAGTAATTGAATGATAAAGTATCCCCCTCCCGCCCCTTTTACTGATGTAACACTACTCACCTCAGAGCAGCAAGACTGTCCGGATGGATCACAGAGAGGGACAATCTTCAGTGATCATAAGGAAAATCCTGTCAAGGGGGGCAGGGTTTTCCTTATGATCACAGTAAGAAGATTGTCCCTTGCTGTGATCTGTCCGGTCAATAGACCAGATTCCATATCTGAGGGGAGGTGACTTACACTAGGTAAAAGGGGTGGGAGGGGGATACATTATCATTCAATTACTATGAAGATTAATTAGAGCTGCTTTTATTTTGAAACATTACTATCCCTTTAAGTAAAACTGTTTGTATCATACACAGTTGTAAAAGCAGACCTTTTACCAACTCCGACATTTCTTTTTTTTTTGCCATTTCTGGAAAAAAAAAAACATGGAAAACTATCTTCTACTCACATTTCTGTGAGATGCCATATTTTCAGTGACACCATATTTTTTTACAGACATCATTTTTAGCTACAATTTTTAGACTGCCAGTAAATTTACTGAGAGTTGGCGACGAGGGAAGAAAAAAAAAATAGCCAGATGGTCGCAGGCAGACTTATATTGATTCGTGTTGGATCTGAAGTCACCGATCCGATGAGTCAAAATGGACAGACTAACATCTAAACATGAAACTGGTGTATTTCATTTTACATATTGCCTGCTGGCATTTATAAAAATCAGTTACTCTGAGTGATGTCCACAATGTAGCATTTTCCTGCGGGCCTAGACTGTTTTATATAGACACCTTTTGGTTAAACCTTTGAGTGCCTGAGCAGTACACAACGCAATGCAATGTGTTGCGTACACCTCTGGAACTCAAAGGGTTAATTCTGTTTGAGCTGCTTGTAATGAGAGACAAAATCTAAGGCTGCTAACGTACTGAGGTTATTACCCAGAAAAGCTGTTCCTTTACATTCATTCATGCACTATCGCTTTAGAGACACCTATCAGACTTACTATGGTATGGAAATCGGGGAGCGCTGACAACAGCAGGAATATCTGCTCCCATAGAGGATATGTAAGACTAGATGTTAGGCCTCAGAAAACAGGATTTATACAAAGGCTGGCATGAAGTATAGGGGATTTAACAATACCATATTGCTTTGTAATGCTTTGCACACCATTCTTGTCTGTAAAGGGTTAAGTGCATATAATCCCAGATCATTTTTAGGTGTTAACGTCCCTTTAAACGCCTAGCAATGAATTGGGATCTTGTATACTTGGGTCCACTTTACTCTATACTAGAATTCATAAAAAATCCCTGTTTGTTGAGTCCTATAATCTAATTTTAAATATGTTCTATGGGGGCAGCCATTGCTACCTTTGCAAGACTCCCTGATTGCCATTATCATTATAATCTTCCTGCGCCTCAGAAAAGGTAAACCTGTATTGTCTGTAAATGGGCCGAGGCAATCTACTAGCCTGTTTTTGAATTCAAGAGCAATGGGAAGTAATCTCAGTGAATTTCCCACAATAACTCTTGTCCCTCTCTTCTTTAACCTGATATGTGATTTGAGTTCATGTTAATTGTGTTACGTGCGTCAATACATTTATAACTATGTGTATATCAATACTAGACTTTTTCATTAACACATAAATAAGTTAAGGTACATTTGTAACTATTTGAACCCAGGAGACCAAGCCATGTCAAACTCAGATCCAGTCAAGGGCTGCATACTCAACATTTCTCTCCAAGGAGGGCTGCAACCCTGGCAACAAAGGCAGGGATTTTTTTACAGTAAGGGTGGTAAAGTTATGGAATTCTTTGCTTTTGGATGCTTTGCTTACAGCTATTGTAAATGCTTTAAAATAATGACAGATTGATTCAATGCAGCTAGGTTGCTGATCCAGGGAACTGACTGCCATTTGGAGTCAGGAAGGAATGTTTTTACCCACTTGGGGCTAAATTGCAAATGGCTTCAATGGGGTTTGCGGCGGCTGCTCGAGCCAGCTGCATTTGTCCTCAGCGGCTCCAGCCGCATTGTCCGCTCCACACTGTGCCTCCATTGAGGCAGGATCCCCTTCTGCTTGGTGGCTCAGCCGCTGGTTGTTCTGGTGCGGCTCAGTCACCTCTGTTGCTGGCCTCCGGCAGCGGGTGACGTCATTACTGGGCGCACGTCCAAAAGTATAGACGTGTGCTCCATTTAAAGAGACAGCCACCTGTTGGCTGCTCCTCCTCTTCCTTTTGTTCCCCCTATTTAAACTGCCTGGACACAGGGCTTAGTTGCCCTTTCGTTGGTGTCCAATGCAGTTCTTCAGTTTGGGCTCTGTGTATGATCTGGCTTGTTTGACTAACCGACCTGGTGCTGACCTCTGGCTCTGTCTGATTACCCGCTCCATGTATGACCCTTGGCTTGTCGGACATCCATTCTGGTGCAGACCTGCAGCTCTGGCAGACTACTCGTTCCATGTATGACTCCTGGTTGTGGCTGACTAACCGCTCAGTGAGTGACTTCTGACTTGTCTGACTACCCGTTCTGGTGTTGACCTGGGGCTCTGTGCACTGCTCCTCTCGCATACAAACGCTTCAGCGGACATCCTATCTGGTGCAAACCTGTGCCTCTGGCTGATGAACCGCTCTGTGCATGACCTCTGGCTTGTCTGACCACCCAATCTAGCGCTGACCTGTGGCTCTGTCTAACTACCTTGAGAGTGGACTTCCATTCAGTTAGATATCCTTGGTGCCTTCCCAGTTCCCAGCGCTCCCAGGTGCTGCAGATCCTAGTTGCCGGCTTTCCCAGGTGCGGACCTGGGACTTGGGCTCTCCTTGTCTCTTCTGGCTAATTCTAGGTGCGGACCGGTGGTACTGCAGATTCTCCTTGTTCCATTGCTGGGATCCTGTTTTAGAGAATCACACGGTAGCAGGCTTCTATTCCTGGTAGTTGTCTCCTGCTCTGTTGTGTGCTTCTCTATTGCCTTGTATATTTGTACACTGCCTTGTGATATCTCTGTATTGTTGCTGCCTTAATAAAGTTGGTGTTACACATAGTACTTGTCCTGTGTTTCCTTGCAGGGACCGTGACAACTTGATGAACATCAGCGGACACCTAGCTACATTCTTATCTACATTGTATCTTGCCGATTTCTCGTTCTGTTATTATGATTGGTATATTGGAGGATTTGATTAGATTATTTTCACTAGTATACCACTACTACTTACATGTACACGATATTGCGCTACCCTGGAGCTTGGATTACATTGTATGTCAATAAAGAAAATAGGAGCACAGGAAGGTCCATCTAAAAGCACTATTCTATTAGATACATGAAATTACAGAATTGATTTCACTCATCAGGTGTAATGTATATACAAGCAGCTTCACTATAGAAATGTTGCCCACTATTGGGCGACCAATGGCGCATTAAACATGTCACCGGCATGAAAAGGGCGATATCATAAAAGCGACATTCAGATGTTGCGGGCTTAAGCCTTGCACATTTCAATAGTAAACATATGGGTGACATGCCTGCTCCACTTACACTATACAGTCCTTGAAAATGGTCTCCTGGTATACTGTAGGTACAGAGGTCATCTAAGCCCCTCACCCCTGCTGAAAGGAAGATCTATTTTCCATAGCTTAAGCTCGCAACATCAGAATGTCACCTTTATGATAGGGAAACTTTCTGATATTGCACCCTTTTCTTGCCGACGACATGTTTAATGCTTCAGTTTGTTGGTCACCCAGTAGCACGCGACATTTCAAAAGGATACCATACAAGCAATATATCTCATGGCTCAGTCAATCTTTAAAGGAATAGTAATGTTTCAAAAAAAAGCAGCTCCAATCTTCATAGTACTTGGGCAGTGGAGAGAGTTATCTCAATACTGTATACCTGGATATTGCAAAAGCCTTTGACACAGTACCTCACAACAGGTTACTGTGTAAATTAAAAGGCTTCGGTTTGGGCGGTGTTATCTGTACATGGATTGAGAACTGGTTAAATGATAGATGGCAGAGAGTTGTTGTAAATGGAACTTTTTCAAATTGGTCTAAGGTTATAAGTGGGGTGCCGCAGGGTTCAGTCCTTGGACCAGTGCTCTTTAATTTGTTTATTAATGATCTAGAAGTGGGAATTGCGTCTCAATCTTTGCTGATGACACTAAGATATGTAAGGAAATACAAACAGAGCTGGATGTTTTTTCCCTACAGAAGGATTTAGATAAACTAAGTGATTGGGCAGAAAAGTGGCAGATGTCATTTAATGTAGATAAATGTAAGGTTATGCATTTGGGCTGTAGAAGCAAACTTGCTACATATACACTAAATGGGAAACAAATTGGGGAATCCTCATTAGAGGAAGGTTTAGGAATACTGATAGATGATAGACTTCACAGCAGTGTGCAGAGTCACTCAGCCGCTGCAAGAGCAAATAGAGTACTAGCCTGCATAAAAAGAGGTGTAGAAGTAAGGGACGCTAATATTATCCTACCTCTGTATAAATCCTTGGTTAGGCCTCATCTAGAATATGGAGTACAATTTTGGGTGCCAGTTCTTAAAAAAGACATTACTGAACTGGAAAAGGTGCAGAGATGTGCAACAAAACTGATAAAGGGATTGGAGGATCTGAGTTATAAAGAGAGACTAGCCAAACTGGGTTTGTTTACATTAGAGAAGAGACATCTAAGGGGCGATATGATTACCATTTCCACATATATTCAAGGTCAATACAAAGAACTATCTAATGAATTATTTACGCAAAGAGCTGAGCTAAGAATAAGAGTTCATCCATTAAGACTTGAGGAAAGGCACTTTCGACTAAAACAAAGGCAGGGATTCTTTACAGTAAGGGCTGTAAAGCTATGGAATTCTTTGCCTCGGCATGTTGTCCTTGCAGATAATGCAACTGCTTTCAAAAAAGCAATGGATGCCTATCTAGCACCGAACAATATTGACAATTATGACAGATGGCTTCAAAGCAAATAGGATGTTGATCCAGTGAAATATCTCTTTGCCATTTGGAGTCGGGAAGGAATTTTTTTTACCCACTTGGGGCTAAATTAGAAATTGCTCAGGAGGGGTTTTTTTTGCTTTCCTCTGGATCATCAGGGGTGTATTTGGCGTGGGATGGACTTGATGGACACGACTTTTTTCAGCCTCATCAACTATGTTACTATGTTACTGTCCGAGTTGTAGTTCAAGAGTAATTGAATGATAAAGTATCCCCCTCCCGCCCCTTTTACTGATGTAACACTACTCACCTCAGAGCAGCAAGACTGTCCGGATGGATCACAGAGAGGGACAATCTTCAGTGATCATAAGGAAAAACCTGTCATGGGGCAGGGTGTTCCTTATGATCACAGTAAGAAGATTGTCCCTTGCTGCGACCTGTCCGGTCAAGACTCCACATCTGAGGTGAGCAGTGTTACACTAGGTAAAAGGTGTGTGAGAGGGAAACTTTATCATTCAATTACTCTTGTACTACAACTCTGACAGTAATAATATAACACTCTCCATGGACCAAATACTATGAAGATTAATTTGAGCTGTTTTATTATGAAACATTACTGTGCCTTTAAATGCATCCTGTTGCTCTATTGAATGCTTAGATATACAGTCTCATATTTAGCTTTTATTTAGGGTCTCTTTCAGCATCTTCGTGTACCGTCAAATCGGTTTATCACCAGACATAATATATCAAAGAATCCGACGTGTATCACAGATCCACTGTCCGCTTCCTCAGAGATTATAGGTCATCAATCTGGTCCTTCCTATATAGGAGCAAGTCTATAGGGGACAGAACAAAGCATTTTCATTCTTCTTTTCTTTTCTTTTTTTTTTCACTTTTTGGTGGCCAATAAGGGCAGTCACCACTAGTTCGCTAGTTTACATTTAGTGGATGTGTTTTTAATATGGAGATCGATTTATTACTGTTATATACAGATGTAATGAGACACAAGCCGAGAGGTGTGAGAAACTCCAAGAATTAACAAAAGGAATGTTGTCTGTTCTCCAGCTAGTCACCGCTCAAGAGCATCGCGTTTTATCTCTCTAGTGCCAGTACAGAGGAGAGATTTCCACATATATATTAGACTAATCCCACCCATAAAGGCAGTCCAGTACCAAAATGATGGGCAAGTCCCCAGCTAACCCCAGATGTACGTTTTGGCCTTGTAGGGCCTCGTTAATGAGGTGCAGCTGTGTTCTCTAGGCAATGAGACCTACAGGTAACCCCAAATATCTCCTAAAGAGGGACACTTGGGAGGTATGGACCCCTAATATCTCCTAAAGAGGTACACTTGTGAGGTACAGATCCCTAATATCTCCTAAAGAGGGACACTTGTGAGGTATGGACCCCTAATATCTCCTAAAGAGGGACACTTGGGTGGTACGGACCCCTAATGTCTCCTAAAGAGGGACACTTAGGTGGTACGGACCCCTAATGTCTCCTAAAGAGGGACACTTGGGAGGTATGGACCCCTAATATCTTCTAAAGAGGGACACCTGGGAGGTACGGACCCCTAATATCTCCTAAAGAGGGACACTTGGGAGGTATGGACCCCTAATATCTCCTAAACAGGTACACTTGGGAGGTACAGACCCCTAATATCTTCTAAAGAGGGACACTTGGGAGGTACGGACCCCTGATATCTTCTAAAGAGGGACACTTGGAAGGTATGTACCTCTAATATCTCCTAAAGAGGGACACTTGGGAGGAATGGACCCCTAATGTCTCCTAAATAGGGACACTTGGGAGGTACGGACCCCTAATATCTCCTAAAGAGGGACACTTGGGAGGTATGGACCCCTAATATCTCCTAAAGAGGGACACTTGAGAGGTATGGACCCCTAATATCTCCTAAAGAGGGACACTTGGGAGGTATGGACCCCTAATGTCTCCTAAAGAGGGACACTTGGGAGGTATGGACCCCTAATATCTCCTAAAGAGGGACACTTGGGAGGTATGTATCCGTAATATCTCCTAAAGAGGGACACTTGGGAGGTATGGACCACTAATCTCTCCTAAAGAGGGACACTTTGGAGGTACGGACCCTAATATCTCCTAAAAAGGGACACTTGGGAGGTACAGATCCCTAATATCTCCTAAAGAGGGACACTTGAGAAGTACACACCCCTAACATCTGCTAAAGAGGGACACTTGAGAGGTACGGATCCCTAACATCTGCTAAAAAGAGGGACACTTGGGAGGTACAGACCTCTAATATCTCCTAAAGGGGGACACTTGGGAGGTATGGACCTTTAATATCTCCTAAAGAGGGACACTTGAGAGGTACGGACCCCTAATATCTCCTAAAGAGGGACATTTGGGAGGTATGGACCTCCAATATCTCCTAAAGAGGGACACTTGAGAGGTACGGACCCCTAATATCTCCTAAAGAGGGACACTTGGTACAAGGGCTCAAAATTTCCACTCGCCACTAGCCAATGGTGAGTAGAAATTCAGCCCTGGTGGGTATGTTATGTATTGCAGTGGCGAGTAACTTTTCAGGTCTGGCTAGTAGCAAAGGACTTAAAATTATAAGCCCTGCTTGGTAGGTACGGACCCCTAATCTATATATATAAAAGAAGACTTTGTGCCTGCCAAAACACACCCAGGGGAGGCATAAAGCAGAAGTTACTACTCCTATTGGGTGATTCAGTCATGCAGGGAGTTGGCCCGCCCCCACTATGCAGCCCGCCCACCACTATCAAAGTCAGAAAAAAACAATATGGCCGCCACTTGCTCCTACACCACAGACAAACACACATGCCCCACTCACACACTCAGACCACCACACACACATGCCCCACTCACACACACAGACCACCACACACACACGCCCCACTTACACAGCACCAAACAGACATGCCCCCACTCACACACACAGCACCACATACACACACAAAGCCAGAAATAAATATGGCTGACACACACACACAGTCACTCACCCTGACTCCCAGAGGCCTCAGCAGGACCTGTACTGCAGCACCAGAGGAACAAAATTGCACTCAAAGGGTTAAGGTAGGTCCTCATTGCTCAATTATTTCTTCACTGTCATCATTTGGCATGCAAGACACAGGACAGACAGCCATCAGATTCACACTTAACCCACTGACTGCCACAGGGTTGTGTATCAAGTTTTACCCCTCAGGGAGTGTGTTCAAACCCCTCACACTGTAAACCTGCATTTCCCTCCCACTTCTCCTCCTTCCCCAGCCTATTACTAACACTTTTCCATATTTATGTTAAGCCCCGCCCCTACTCGCGATTAAGCCCCGCCCCCTTTTAACCCAGATTGCCCCATTGCTCTCTCCACATCAGCACCACATGAGGGACTCCACAAGTAAAAGTTCACAGGTATTACACACTCATGCCCCACTCACACAACACCAAACACCCATACACACACACACAGCCAGAAAGAAAGATGGCTGACACACAGTCACTCACCTTGACTCCCAGTGGCCTCAGCAGGACCTGTAGTAAAGCCACTGAACGGTGCTGCATCACCAGGGGAACAAAATGGCACTCAAAGTGTTAAGTTAGGCCCTCATTGCTGAATTACTTCTTCACTGTCACCATTTGCCATGCAAGACACAGGACAGACAGCCATCAGATTCACACTTAACCCACTGACTGCCACAGGGTTCTGTATCAAGTTTTACCCCTCATGGAGTGTGTTAAAACCCCTCACACTGTAAACTTGCATTCTCCTCCCACTTCTCCTCCTTCCCCAGCCTATTACTAACACTTTTTCACATTTCTGTTAAGCCCCGCCCCCTACTCGCGATTAAGCCCCACCCACTTTTAACCCAGATTGCCCCATTTGTCTCTCCACATCAGCACCACATCAGTCCCCTCTAGGGACTTCACAAATCAGTGTTCCCAGGTATGAATACACTTCCCACTGCTATTTATCTCTGACATGCCTCTCTGTACCTTAACCCTTTGAGTGTCAGAGGGGTACACAACTCATGAGCACATGTGTTTCTGCTCATATATGTTGCGTGTCTGTGTGTGTACATCTCTGTTACATATGTGTGTCCATGTGTGCATCTCCAGTGTGTCTGTGTGTACATGTGTTTTGCATGTCTCTGCCGCTCACTGTGTGCATGTGCATACCTCCCAACATTTCACATGGCCAGAGAGGGACACGTTAGTTTTAGGTGATATTGTTGGGGGCGGGGCTGGTGGGCGGGGCATTAGTAAGAATTTTTAGGTTATTTCATGACCTATTACTGGCTATTTATGTAACTGAATAAATGATTTAGTGCAAGACCAAAGTATTTTATTTGCACAGACTAATGTATAAACACATATACTGAAGTTTATTGCTTTATTGCTGTAGAGCTAAGTCATACACACCACACAGTCAGGGCTGGTGCAAGGATTTTTGCCACCCTAGGCAAAACCTAATTTTGCCGCCCATTTCGCTCCGCCCCTTGTGTCCCACCCCTTTATACCCCGCCTACTTATACCCAACCTCTTTTCATGATTGTCCTCTCTCTGCCCCCTGAGCCACTCTGCCCCTGTTCTGGAGATGCCCGTAAGAGATGCCCCCCACCAGCTCCAACTTGCCCCTTATCAGCTTCACTTTGGCCCACCAGTTCCACTTTGCCCCTATCAACTCCAACTTGCCCCCATCAGCTCCAACGTGCCCCCACCAGCTCCATTTTGCCCCCTCAGCTCCACTTTGCCCCCTCAGCTCCAACTTACCCCCATCAGCTCCACTTTGCCCCCCATCCTCTCCAACTTACCCCCATCAGCTCCACTTTGCCCCCCATCCGCTCCAACTTGCCCCCACCAGCTCCACTATGCCCTCTCAGCTCCAACTTTCCACTATCAGCTCCACTATGCCCCCAGCAGCTCCAACTTGCCCCACCAGCTCCACTTTGCCCCCCCTCAGCTCCAGCTTGCCCCCCCTCAGCTCCACTTTGACCCTCATCAGCTCCACTTTGACCCTCATCAGCTCCAACTTGCCCCCATCATCTCCAACTTGCCCCCACCAGCTCCACTATGCCCCCTCAGCTCCAGCTTTCCCCTAACAGCTCCAACTTGCCCCCATCATCTCCACTTTGCCCCACATCTGCTCCAACTTGCCCCCTCAGCTCCACTATGCCCCCTCAGCTCCAACTTGCCCCCCATCATATACCTGTATCTCCCGCGCAGTCTTCTCTTCAGTAATGGAGAGTGCGGCGGGAGATCATGACTCCCAGCGCGCTCTTCATTACTAAAGATCTGACCAGATGAGGGAGCACTGTAGCAACACAGACCTGACTGTGTTGTGGTTCCTGGCATGGTGTGTGTGGGCGCACCTCTTCTCCGCTGCATGCCCGCGCCCCCAGTACGTGTGCGCCCTAGGCCGGAGCCTACCTCGCCTATAGGTGGAGCCGGCCCTGCACACAGTCTGACCTCCTAAAAAGAGGGACAACAGGGTGGGAAAGAGGGACAGAGGGATTTGGCCCTCAAAGAGGGTCTATCCCTCCTAAAGAGGGACACTTGGGATGTATGGTATGTGTCTGCCTGTATGCTGCATATGTCTGTGTTTATCAGTGTGTCTGCATTTCAAACACGTGCGCCCAATGGTCATAACATGACGGGCAACGCCGTCCCATGTTGCTAGTATATCCTAAAGAGGGACACTTGGGAGGTACAGACCCCTAATATATCCTAAAGAGGGACACTTGGGAGGTACAGACCCCTAATATATCCTAAAGAGGAACACTTGAGCGGTACGGACCCCTAACATCTCCTAAAGAGGGACATTTGGGAGTTGCGGAGCCCTAGTATCTCCTAAAGAGGGACATTAGGGAGCTATCACTTTGGAGGTATGGTCTCTAGTATACGTTGCCTAGGAGTGTCTAGGATATAAATTCAGCTTTACTATTGAGGCCCAAAGTAGGCTTAACTTTTTGCTGAATTGTACCTCTGGAGTTCCCTGGTATTCCTGTGTGTTTTGGAACTAGTCTGCCCTCTTGGGCTGGATTAGTCAAATGTGAACATGGAATATTTATTTTTTCCCCATTATTGCAGTTTGATTTCCCCAGAATCGATCTTCTTCACTTTTCATAGGCCCTGAATGTTGGGTTTTTAACAGTGACACGTGTGGCGGTTACACACTGTACAAATAAATGTATTTTTATGGATTGATTAACCCCTCTAGTACCAAAGCGACTTGCAAAGTTTGCTCTAAAAATATGTTACTGGCACAGTCCCCAAAATGCATTAAATCTCTACCAAAACACAGAGCGGCAGGTCTGCTTATCCTAGCGATTGTTTTCTCAGCAGATGACAATAATATGACAGGCGCCTGCGGTTCTGTCGCTGGAGAGATGCAGGGCTCGTTATTTATAGCCAATGTTTAAGATGCGTTTCCATCCTCTTGTGGTGTCTGATGTGTGTTTACATGAGGCGAGACTGCGCACACATGTTAATGATGTGTTCATACACACGGCTGTTATAGCGATTGTACCAGAACATTGCACGTGTGTGTTAATGATGTGTTCATAGATACAGGTGTTATAGTGATTGTACCAGAACACTGCACACACGTGTTAATGATGTGTTCATACGTACAGCTGTTATAGCGATTGTACCAGAACATTGCACATGTGTGTTATTGATATGTTCACACATACGGCTGTTATAGTGATTGTACCAGAACACTGCACATGTGTGTTAATGATGTGTTCATAGATACAGGTGTTATAGCGATTGTACCAGAACATTGCACATGTGTGTTAATGATGTGTTCATAGATACAGGTGTTATAGCGATTGTACCAGAACATTGCACATGTGTGTTAATGATGTGTTCATAGATACAGGTGTTATAGCGATTGTACCAGAACATTGCACATGTGTGTTAATGATGTGTTCATACATACAGCTGTTATAGTGATTGTACCAGAACATTGCACATTCGTGTTATTGATGTGTTCATACACACGGGTGTTATAGCGATTGTACCAGAACATTGCACACGCATGTTAATGATGTGTTCATACATACGGCTGTTATAGCGATTGTACCAGAACATTGCACACGCGTGTTAATGATGTGTTCATACATACGGCAGTTATAGCGATTGTGCCAGAATATTGTTTAACCAGTTAAAGACCAGAGGAGTGTGCAACACATTGCTTTAAGGCATTAAGGGGTTAACTGAATGCTAACAGCTCCTGGCAATAGCCCCCACTTACCTTAATGACATCAGAAAATCCTAATGTCTACAAAAAAATAAAATCTGTTCGGATTGGTTCCCCCGAAATGAATTTTTAAGCCTTTGAGTGCCAGAGAGGTATCCAATGCACTGGCACTCGAAGGGTTAAACAGTGCAAAAGATGAAATCTGCAGAATCAGATGTGGTTCTTCTGTTGTTAAGGAAGTGGGGGAGGAGTTTGAGGTCCTGCCGTCCAGCCACACAGAGTCAGGTTTTCCTCTCTGTGGACATAATATCCGGTTCAAATTAAAGAAGCAGATAACATTCTTTTTTTATTGAAACCTGAATCTGTTACAGGGGTCTTATTGTTGAGTAATAACACTGCTGGGAGTGTCTGAATTCAAAAGTGATTACATTTCAGACACATTTTGTTTTTAGCATTAATGAAATAATAAACCTTTATTATGAAAACAAACATATTGCATGGTAGTAAAACAAGAGTATTGCCACCTACCTGGTATCATGCCAGTTATTCTGTTGCATTGTATGGGAGAGGCTATAATAACAGCTTCATCACTTCCTGTCAGTTTGACATCACTTCCTGTCAGTTTGGAAGCTTATCACTTTGATTAAAACAACTAAAAGGGTTGCTACTCTTGTATACTGAAATTTTCTATTGTGGCCCACCACACCAGGCTATTGCTATAACGTACTATGGAGATTCATCTTCTATGATGCAAGCTGTCCCATGGAGCATACCTCCCAAGATTTCAAATTGCCAAAGAGGGACACTTGTGTTTTAGCGGGTGTTGCTGGGGGCGTGGCTGGGGCATTGCCAATAAATTTTAGGCTATTTCATGACCTATTGACGCCTCCTTGTGTAACCTAATAAATGACTTATAACAAGTATTTTATTTACACAGACTGATTTATATACACAGATACTGACGTTTATACAGACATTAATGTGAGTTTTATTACTGTAGAGCAATGTGATACACTTATATACACACCACACAGTCTGTTCTCCTAAACACAGGGACACCAGGGTGATACACTTATATACACACCACACAGTCTGATCTCCTAAACACAGGGACACCAGGGTGATAAACTTATATACACACCACACAGTCTGATCTCCTACACACAGGGACACCAGGGTGATACACTTCTATACACACCACACAGTCGGATCTCCTAAACACAGGGACACCAGGGTGATACACTTATATACACACCACACAGTCTGATCTCCTAAACACAGGGACACCAGGGTGATACACTTATATACACAGCACACAGTGTGATCTCCTAAACACAGTGACACCAGGGTGATACACTTATATCCATAACTAGCAACATGGGACGGCGTTGCCCGTCATGTTATGACCATTGGGCGCACGTGTTTGAAATGCAGACACACTGATAAACACAGACATATGCAGCATACAGGCAGACACATACCATACATCCCAAGTGTCCCTCTTTAGGAGGGATAGACCCTCTTTGAGGGCCAAATCCCTCTGTCCCTCTTTCCCACCCTGTTGTCCCTCTTTTTAGGAGGTCAGACTGTGTGCAGGGCCGGCTCCACCTATAGGCGAGGTAGGCTCCGGCCTAGGGCGCACACGTACTGGGGGCGCGGGCATGCAGCGGAGAAGAGGTGCGCCCACACACACCATGCCAGGAACCACAACACAGTCAGGTCTGTGTTGCTACAGTGCTCCCTCATCTGGTCAGATCTTTAGTAATGAAGAGCGCGCTGGGAGTCATGATCTCCCGCCGCACTCTCCATTACTGAAGAGAAGACTGCGCGGGAGATACAGGTATATGATGGGGGGCAAGTTGGAGCTGAGGGGGCATAGTGGAGCTGAGGGGGCAAGTTGGAGCAGATGTGGGGCAAAGTGGAGATGATGGGGGCAAGTTGGAGCTGTTAGGGGAAAGCTGGAGCTGAGGGGGCATAGTGGAGCTGGTGGGGGCAAGTTGGAGATGATGGGGGCAAGTTGGAGCTGATGAGGGTCAAAGTGGAGCTGATGAGGGTCAAAGTGGAGCTGAGGGGGGGCAAGCTGGAGCTGAGGGGGGGCAAAGTGGAGCTGGTGGGGCAAGTTGGAGCTGCTGGGGGCATAGTGGAGCTGATAGTGGAAAGTTGGAGCTGAGAGGGCATAGTGGAGCTGGTGGGGGCAAGTTGGAGCGGATGGGGGGCAAAGTGGAGCTGATGGGGGTAAGTTGGAGAGGATGGGGGGCAAAGTGGAGCTGATGGGGGTAAGTTGGAGCTGAGGGGGCAAAGTGGAGCTGAGGGGGCAAAATGGAGCTGGTGGGGGCACGTTGGAGCTGATGGGGGCAAGTTGGAGTTGATAGGGGCAAAGTGGAACTGGTGGGCCAAAGTGAAGCTGATAAGGGGCAAGTTGGAGCTGGTGGGGGGCATCTCTTACGGGCATCTCCAGAACAGGGGCAGAGTGGCTCAGGGGGCAGAGAGAGGACAATCATGAAAAGAGGTTGGGTATAAGTAGGCGGGGTATAAAGGGGTGGGACACAAGGGGCGGAGCGAAATGGGCGGCAAAATTAGGTTTTGCCTAGGGTGGCAAAAATCCTTGCACCAGCCCTGACTGTGTGGTGTGTATGACTTAGCTCTACAGCAATAAAGCAATAAACTTCAGTATATGTGTTTATACATTAGTCTGTACAAATAAAATACTTTGGTCTTGCACTAAATCATTTATTCAGTTACATAAATAGCCAGTAATAGGTCATGAAATAACCTAAAAATTCTTACTAATGCCCCGCCCACCAGCCCCGCCCCCAACAATATCACCTAAAACTAACGTGTCCCTCTCTGGCCATGTGAAATGTTGGGAGGTATGCACATGCACACAGTGAGCGGCAGAGACATGCAAAACACATGTACACACAGACACACTGGAGATGCACACATGGACACACATATGTAACAGAGATGTACACACACAGACACGCAACATATATGAGCAGAAACACATGTGCTCATGAGTTGTGTACCCCTCTGACACTCAAAGGGTTAAGGTACAGAGAGGCATGTCAGAGATAAATAGCAGTGGGAAGTGTATTCATACCTGGGAACACTGATTTGTGAAGTCCCTAGAGGGGACTGATGTGGTGCTGATGTGGAGAGACAAATGGGGCAATCTGGGTTAAAAGTGGGTGGGGCTTAATCGCGAGTAGGGGGCGGGGCTTAACAGAAATGTGAAAAAGTGTTAGTAATAGGCTGGGGAAGGAGGAGAAGTGGGAGGAGAATGCAAGTTTACAGTGTGAGGGGTTTTAACACACTCCATGAGGGGTAAAACTTGATACAGAACCCTGTGGCAGTCAGTGGGTTAAGTGTGAATCTGATGGCTGTCTGTCCTGTGTCTTGCATGGCAAATGGTGACAGTGAAGAAGTAATTCAGCAATGAGGGCCTAACTTAACACTTTGAGTGCCATTTTGTTCCCCTGGTGATGCAGCACCGTTCAGTGGCTTTACTACAGGTCCTGCTGAGGCCACTGGGAGTCAAGGTGAGTGACTGTGTGTCAGCCATCTTTCTTTCTGGCTGTGTGTGTGTGTATGGGTGTTTGGTGTTGTGTGAGTGGGGCATGAGTGTGTAATACCTGTGAACTTTTACTTGTGGAGTCCCTCATGTGGTGCTGATGTGGAGAGAGCAATGGGGCAATCTGGGTTAAAAGGGGGCGGGGCTTAATCGCGAGTAGGGGCGGGGCTTAACATAAATATGGAAAAGTGTTAGTAATAGGCTGGGGAAGGAGGAGAAGTGGGAGGGAAATGCAGGTTTACAGTGTGAGGGGTTTGAACACACTCCCTGAGGGGTAAAACTTGATACACAACCCTGTGGCAGTCAGTGGGTTAAGTGTGAATCTGATGGCTGTCTGTCCTGTGTCTTGCATGCCAAATGATGACAGTGAAGAAATAATTGAGCAATGAGGACCTACCTTAACCCTTTGAGTGCAATTTTGTTCCTCTGGTGCTGCAGTACAGGTCCTGCTGAGGCCTCTGGGAGTCAGGGTGAGTGACTGTGTGTGTGTGTCAGCCATATTTATTTCTGGCTTTGTGTGTGTATGTGGTGCTGTGTGTGTGAGTGGGGGCATGTCTGTTTGGTGCTGTGTAAGTGGGGCGTGTGTGTGTGGTGGTCTGTGTGTGTGAGTGGGGCATGTGTGTGTGGTGGTCTGAGTGTGTGAGTGGGGCATGTGTGTTTGTCTGTGGTGTAGGAGCAAGTGGCGGCCATATTGTTTTTTTCTGACTTTGATAGTGGTGGGCGGGCTGCATAGTGGGGGCGGGCCAACTCCCTGCATGACTGAATCACCCAATAGGAGTAGTAACTTCTGCTTTATGCCTCCCCTGGGTGTGTTTTGGCAGGCACAAAGTCTTCTTTTATATATATAGACAAACAGCCTGATCTCCTAAACACAGGGACACCAAGGTGATGCAGTTATATGCACATCACACAGTCTGATCTCCTACACACAGGGACACCAGGGTGATACACTTATATACACACCACACAGACTGATCTCCTAAACACAGGGACACCAGGGTGATACACTTATATACACACCACATAGTCTTATCTCCTAAACACAGGGACACCGGGGTGATACACTTATATATTCACCACACAGTCTGATCTCCTAAACACAGGGACACCAGGGTGATACACTTATATACACACCACACAGTCTGATCTCCTAAACACAGGTACACCAGGGTGATACACTTATATACACACCACACAGTCTGATCTCCTAAACACAGGGACACCAGGGTGATACACTTATATACACACCGCACAGTCTGATCTCCTAAACACAGGGACACCAGGGTGATACACTTATATACACACCGCACAGTCTGATCTCCTAAACACAGGGACACCAGAGTGATACACTTCTATACACACCACACAGTCTGATCTCCTAAACACAGGGACACCAGGGTGATACACTTCTATACACACCACACAGTCTTATCTCCTAAACACAGGGACACCAGGGTGATACACTTCTATACACACCACACAGTCTGATCTCCTAAACACAGTGACACCAGGGTGATACACTTATATACACAGCACACAGTCTTATCTCCTAAACACAGGGACACCAGGGTGATACACTTCTATACATACCACACAGTCTGATCTCCTAAACACAGTGACACCAGGGTGATACACTTATATACACACCACACAGTCTGATCTCCTAAACACAGGGACACCAGGGTGATGCAGTTATATGCACATCACACAGTCTGATCTCCTAAACACAGGGACATCAGGGTGATACACTTATATACACACCACACAGTCTTATCTCCTAAACACAGGGACACCAGGGTGATACACTTCTGTACACACCACACAGTCAGATCTCCTAAACACAGTGACACCAGGATGATACACTTATATACACACCACACAGTCTAATCTCCTACACACAGGGACACCAGGGTGATACACTTATATACACACTACACGGTCTGATCTCCTAAACACAGGGACACCAGGGTGATACACTTCTATACACACCACACAGTCTGATCTCCTAAATACAGGGACACCAGGGTGATAAACTTCTATACACACCACACAGTCTGATCTCCTAAACACAGGGACACCAGGGTGATACACTTCTATACACCACACAGTCTAATCTCCTAAACACAGGGACACCAGTGTGATACACTTATATACACACCACACAGTCTGATCTCCTAAACACAGGGACACCAGGGTGATACCCTTATATACACACCACACAGTCTGATCTCCTACACACAGGGACACCAGGGTGATACACTTATATACACACCACACAGTCTGATCTCCTACACACAGGGACACCAGGGTGATACACTTATATACACCCCACACAGTCTGATCTCCTACACACAGGGACACCAGGGTGATACACTTATTACACACCACACAGTCTGATCTCCTACACACAGGGACACCAGGGTGATACACTTATATACACACCACACAGTCTGATCTCCTAAACACAGAGACACCAGGGTGATACACTTCTATACACACCACACAGTCTGATCTCCTAAACACAGGGACACCAGGGTGATACACTTCTATACACACCACACAGTCTGATCTCCTAAACACAGGGACACCAGGGTGATACACTTCTATACACACCACACAGTCTGATCTCCTAAACACAGGAACACCAGGGTGATACACTTATATACACACCACACAGTCTGATCTCCTAAACACAGGGACACCAGGGTGATACACTTCTATACACACCACACAGTCTGATCTCCTAAACACAGGGACATCAGGGTGCTACACGTCTATACACACCACACAGTCTGATCTCCTAAACACAGGGACATCAGGGTGATACACTTCTATACACACCACACAGTCTGATCTCCTAAACACAGGGACACCAGGGTGATACACTTATATACACACCACACAGTCTGATCTCCTAAACACAGGGACACCAGGGTGATACACTTATACACACCACACAGTCTGATCTCCTAAACACAGGGACACCAGGGTGGTACACTTATATACACACCACACAGTCTGATCTCCTAAACACAGGGACACCAGAGTGATACACTTATATACACACCACACAGTCTGATCTCCTAAACACAGGGACACCAGGGTGATACACTTATACACACCACACAGTCTGATCTCCTAAACACAGGGACACCAGGGTGGTACACTTATATACACACCACACAGTCTGATCTCCTAAACACAGGGACACCAGAGTGATACACTTATATACACACCACACAGTCTGATCTCCTAGACACAGGGACACCAGGGTGACACACTTATATACACACCACACAGTCTGATCTCCTAAACACAGGGACACCAGGGTGATACACTTATATACACACCACACAGTCTGATCTCCTAAACACAGGGACACCAGGGTGATACCCTTATATACACACCGCACAGTCTGATCTCCTAAACACAGGGACACCAGGGTGATACACTTATATACACACCACACAGTCTGATCTCCTAAACACAGGGACACCAGAGTGATACACTTATATACACACCACACAGTCTGATCTCCTAGACACAGGGACACCAGGGTGATACACTTCTATACACAGCACAGTCTGTCGACAAGTGAAGGGTGCCTAGCTTCGTAATCTACGACTGAGGCATCCAACACCCGACCTCGACCTCAAGGGAAAGAGATTCCGACTACGATGGTCCAGGACTTCCCAGTGTCTTGGGTTCCTGTTATAGCCCCCCCACCGACCAAATTGCCCCCCCCCCATTGCTCCCAAACACCACAGTGGCCTCCACATTGCCCCAATCTCCACAATTGCCCCCAAATTGCCCCCAATCGCCACAATTGTTCCCAATCTCCACAATTGCTTCCACATTGCCCACAATCGCCACATTGCTCCTATTAACACCCCTCAACCCAGTGCCCATCTCCCACCTCCCTGGTAGTATAGCGGTGTAGCAGGAGAGTTCTGTGCCTCTTTCTGCACAGACCCTCTATACAGCTGGAGCTCCCGCGCGGTCCAGTGATGCAGAGCGCTTGGTGATGATGTCATCTCTGCATCACTACTAGAGTACCGAAGAGGGATCACTCAGTTGCTAGGGGTCTGTGCCGAAAAAAGGACAGACCTCAGCTGTTAGTGGCTTGCTGCGGGTGCCAGTCCGGGGGGCGTTCGCAGGGGGTGGCCAGGCCCGGTCGCAGGTGTGACCCCTATTGTTACGCCACTGAGCTGTATGTTTTCCTTTAACACTTTAAGGACCAGAATGGTGTGTAATGGGTTAATTTCGGGGAATCAATGCAAAGAGAATTGATTCATATTTGCTCAGATTATTTTAAGTGGGTGGGGGGTCTACTATAGTGAAGGGGTTAATTAATCATGTCTCCTGCAGCCATTAGATTCCTGGAAATAAAAACGAACACTTCTTTTTTCGCGTGTTGAAACCCTCATTCCGCTTTGCTGGGACCTTTTCTCACCTGTTCAGCGGAGTGTTATGAAATCTTACATCTCAGAAAGATTAAACGACTCGTTTCATTAACTACCAACACTCACTGAAGCTGTCCCGGTCTGTCAGGCGTCCCCTCTCATACTGAACTTTGCCAGCCGTGCCGGCCATTTTTCTTCCCAACCCGCTACTTACGTTTAACATATTTGCCTGTCATTAAAGGAAAGTATTAACAGTGGCACATCGTGGCTAGGGAGTTTACATCTGTCTGCTTCACTTATCCTGCGCTGTTTGCCTGGTGAGCAAAACTGTACACAAATCTCTCTTAAAGGGATAGTAATGTTTCACAGAAACAGCAGCTCCAATTAATCATCATAGTATTTGGGCCATGGAGAGTGTTATTTCAATACTGTCAGAGTTGTAGTACAAGAGTAAACTGAATGATAAAGTATCCCCTCCCGCCCCTTTTACCTAGTGTAAGTCTCCTCCCCTCAGATGTGGAATCTGGTCACTTGACCGGACAGATAACAGCAGGGGACAATCTTCTTACTGTGATCATAAGGAAAACCCTGCCCCCTTGACAGGTTTTTCAGGTTTTTCCTTATGATCACTGAAGATTGTCCCTCTCTGTGATCCATCCGGACAGTCTTGCTGCTCTGAGGTGAGCAGTGTTACATCAGTAAAAGGGGCGGGAGGGGGACACTTTGTCATTGAATTACTCTTGTACTACAACTCTGACAGTATTGATATAACACTCTTCATGGCCCAAATAATATGATGATTAATTAGAGCTGTTTTTATTATGAAACATTACTATCCCTTTAAAGAAGAACTGACAAAACGCAATTTAAACTCTCCGTTTACCTTATTATTGCCTGAAAATACTCATGACCCCTATGATTGTTTGCAGTTCTGCCCTTGTTCAAGAGAAAACTTGCCAGTGTAAATGGACATGATATTTGCAGGTAGATTTTTCAAGCTGAAGCGTGAAGACTGGATGAGTCTAGGTGCAAATGATATAAATATTGTAGGGTTTATCCTCCCAAGTAAAATAACGCAACTCCCACTGCAGAGAGGTGATTTAGTCAAAACTTATTGCAGCTCAAACTTTAATTTTTTAGGTGCAGTATCTCAATGGCCTGAAACAGAGGCGCTGTTGTTACACCATTTTATGGAGGTTTATGGTCAACTGACCAGAGCTGTCCATAGGATGGTGTAGCAACAGCGCCACTGTAACCTTTCAGGCGACTGAGAATACTGCACCTAAAACAACTGAAGTTTGAACTGCAATCGCTTAGGGATAAAACATGAAAAAAAACATATACAACAACACCTTCTCAGATGTGGAATCCAGTCCATAGACTGTGAGAACAATGAAAGCCCTCCCCCCCTTAACAAGTTTTTCAGGTTTTTCACTTATCTTAATTGAAGATTGTCCCTCTCTGCAGTCTACCTGGGCACCTCCCTTCTGATCTGGCTGAGCAGTGTTACATCAGTAAAAGGGGCAGGAGGGGGATACTTTATCATTGAATTACTCTTGAACTACAGCTCTGATAGAACTGAAATAACACTCTCCAAAGTCCAAATACTATGATGATTAATTAGAGCTGCTTTTATTATGAAACATTACTATCCCTTTAAATGCCTCTGGACTGCATCCTTCTACCTAAACTCTGTAGAAGTGGACTGGGCCTCTCTTAGTAAGTCTAGGGTAAGTCCAGTGTTAAGAAGATGTCTGAAAGGCTGATTAAATGCCACAGTTTATGGGCAACACAATCCTGAGCAGGTTTTTATAACGATAACTAAGACTGATCTACTTAATTGAATACATATTAATTAAAGAAATCTTCAAAACATAATTGTGTTTCCAGTTCCCAAGAGCCACTCTAGGACTCCGTGTTATGTATCTGAAAGTCCTTAATACTGGATAATATCTGAAATAAGCTAAATGCCTGTTAATAATGTCTGAAATGTACCTAATTGTGCTTTATCGATCTATTATTTGTATTGAGTATGTGTAAGTGCATCTTAATTCAATATGTGTGTGTATGTGTTTTTACTTACAGAAAGCAATCTGTATATGTGTTTATCAGTGTGTGTATATATGCCATGTGTGTATATAACGTGTGTGTTACGTATAGCTGAACATGTATAGATTGGAGGAGAGAAGAGAGAGAGGGGATATGATAGAAACATTCATATACATGAAGGGATTCAACAAAGTACAGGAGGGAAGTACATTTCACAGGAGTAAAAATGTTAGGACAAGAGGCCATAGTCTAAAACTAAAGAGACACAGGTTTAGATGTAATGTAAGAAAGTTCTACTTCACTGAGAGGGTAGTAGATAAGTGGAATAACCTACCAGCAGAAGTGGTAGAAGTTAATACAGTGACAGTATGTAAGCATGCATGGGAGATAGGCATAAGACTGTCCTGAACATAAGAAAAGACCAAGGACCAAAAAAGTTTGAGGTTTTTACAGTAGGAAAATGGGCGACTAGATGGGCTGAATGGTTCTTATCTGTCGTCAAATTCTGTGTTTCTTTGTGTGTTTGTGTGTGTGTATTTTTAAGTTTGTGCATGTTTGTGCGTCCATGCATGTATATATGTGTAGTGGGTTATGTACTGCGTGTGTGTCCATATATAAGTATGAATATGTGTTTGTATGTGTCAGTATGTGTGGGTGTGTGAATTATGTGCATTGGTGCTTGTAGTGTATATTTGTGTACGTGTGTGTTCTCGTATTATCTATGTGTATGTGTGTACCCGCAAATGCTAGATAGATCCCCAGTGCATTGGACACCCCTCTAGAAATCATAGGGTTAAAAATGGAAATGTGCAGTTAGTCTGAAAATTCAGTATCGGTCTGAGTACTGTAGGTGAAAGTGCTTAGAATTGTATTATGTGTGTATATATATGTATGGATGTGTATGTGTGTGTATGTGTGTGTGTGTGTGTGTGGTACACCAGGGAAAACTCAATTGGATTTATTGAAGATCTGTTTAATCAGTGAAAAATTCTATTAGGTGAGTCTGGCAGCCTTATTGTATCTCTGAGACAGAAATTCCTATTGTGAGAATCGCTCCATCAGTGACTAGTGTAGAACACACACACTAACATACATAGACACATACACAAATATTACACACACACACACACATACATAATACATACACATACTCACATCATACACACGCGAACACACACTCAGACACATTATACACACACATACACACTAACATACATGCACACACATACAGACACACACACACAGTAACATACATACATAGACACACACACACACACACACACTAACATACATACACACACATACATAAACACACACACACACACTAACATACATAGACACATACACAAATATTACACACACACATACATACATAATACATACACATACTCACATCATACACACTCAAACACACATTCAAACACATTATACACACATACACACTAACATACATGCACACACATAGACACACACACCCTAACATACATACATAGACACACACACACACTAACATGCATACACACACACACACACACTAACATGCACACACACACACACACACACACACATACACACTAACATACATACACACACACACATACATACACACATACACAAACTTTATACACACACACACATGCATAATACATATACATACTCACATCATACACACACAAACACACATTCAAACACATTATACACAGACACACATAATACATACACACACACACACACATAATACACAAGCAAATACACATAATGCACACACAAAAACATAGAACATACATAAAGGATAATATGTATGTATGATAGTGTGTCTGCACATGTGTGTTTGTGTGTGTATGTATGTCTGTGTGTGTGTGTATTGTATGTGTGTGTATGTGGATGTGTTTGTATGTGCATGTGTGTATATTGTGTGTGTGTGCGTATATGTGTGTGGATGTTGTATGTTCATGTGTGTGTATGTGTGTGTCTGTATCATACGTATAAGTGTGTTTGTGTGTATGTGTGTGTGTGTCTGTACTGTATGTATGTGTGTGTGTGTATAATGTGTGTGTGTCTATGAATGTGTGTGTATATGTATGTTAGTGTGTATGTATGTGTGAGTGTGTATGTATGTTAGTGTGTGTGTGTTCTACACTAGTCACTGATGGAGCGATTCGCACAATAGGAATTTCTGTCTCAGAGATACAATAAGGCTGCCAGACTCACATAATAGAATTGTTCACTGATTAAACAGATCTTCAATAAATCCAGCTGAGTTTTCCCTGGAGCTTCATCAGTTACACACCCGCTGCCTCCTACTAACTCCGTCATTTCAAGTCTCTTATTAACCACAGTGGACTGCAATGACACTTCTAGAACAGCCTACTCCTCTCATGTACCGTGTAAAAAAGATTCATCCTTCAGCATCCCATGTAGAACATTCCTCTTCCCATGCACCATATACCATGTAGAAAAGGGACACTTGGGAGGTACAGACCCCCTAATATCTCATAAAGAGGGACACTTGGGAGGTGTGGACCCCTAATATCTCGTAAAAAGGGACACTTAGGAGGTATGTACCCCTAGTATCTCCTAAAGAGGAACACTTGGGAGTTGTGGACCCTAATATTTCCTAAAGAGGGACACTTGGGAGGTATGTAGCCCTAATATCTCCTAAAGAGGGACACTTGGGAGGTATGTAGCCCTAATATCTCATAAAGAGGGACACTTGGGAGGTGTGGACCCCTAATATCTCGTAAAAAGGGACACTTAGGAGGTATGTACCCCTAGTATCTCCTAAAGAGGGACACTTGGGAGTTGTGGACCCTAATATTTCCTAAAGAGGGACACTTGGGAGGTATGTAGCCCTAATATCTCCTAAAGAGGGACACTTGGGAGGTACAGACCCCCTAATATCTCATAAAGAGGGACACTTGGGAGGTGTGGACCCCTAATATCTCGTAAAAAGGGACACTTAGGAGGTATGGACCCCTAATATCTCCTAAAGAGGGACACTTGGGAGGTATGTAGCCCTAATATCTCCTAAAGAGGGACACTTGGGAGGTACGGACCCCTAATATCTCCTAAAGAGGGACACTTGGGAGGTATGTAGCCCTAATATCTCCTAAAGAGGGACACAGGAGGTACGGATCCCTAATATCTCCTAAAGAGGGACACTTGGGAGGTGTGGACCCCTAATATCTCCTAAAGAGGGACACTTGGGAGGAATGGACCCCTAATATCTCCTAAAGAGGGACACAGAAGGTATGGACCCCTAATATTTCCCAAAGAGGGACATTTAGGAGGTATGGACCCCTAATATATCCTAAAGAGGGACACTTGGGCAGTATGAACCCCTAATATATATCCTAAAGAGGGACACAGGAGGTATGGCGTTCCCAGGTACAATGGCTGGGCCTGGGAGTGCCACATTGCCGACAGAGGCAGAGCAGGCACTCAACGGGTTAAATCCCTACTTATATCAGTTGGAAAGTTTATATCCCAGAATTGTTTCTCTTATGTGTGTTGCTGCTAATTACAGTACAAAGCATGATGTTTTCGTGAACCGCATTGCTCTCAGGCAGATATTTTTACAGACACACAAAGGTCAAACCATTATTTTTTTCTGCTGGAAAAACAATCATTTCTGAGCCTCAAATCTCTACGTTATGGCTCTTATTATCATAATAGCAGAAGCTTCCAAATTGCTCAGCAACACAAAGAGTCAGTGATCTCACCAGGTCTGTTATTGATCAGAATGCGCAGGCTCCCGGGACAGACTGTCTCAGGCAACAAACACTGGAACCAAATGTCTGGAAACCCCAATGTAATTAACTGTGTAGATGAGAGGTTCCTAGTGATTGTGATTAATGGAGATGTAATGATGGAGATACTTGTCTCTGGGAGGGGACGGGGGGGGGGTGTTGGGAGAGTGAGAATGGCAGCAAAGAGAGTGTGGGAGGAAGAAAGAAAGAGAACAGTGTGGGAGATGGAGGAGTTGAGTGAGTGGGAGAGGGAGGAGTTGAGTGAGTGGGAGAGGGAGGAGTTGAGTGAGTGGAAGATGGAGGAGTTGAGTGAATGGGAGAGGGAGGAGTTGAGTGAGTGGAAGATGGAGGAGTTGAGTGAGTGGAAGATGGAGGAGTTGAGTGAATGGGAGAGGGAGGAGTTGAGTGAGTGGAAGATGGAGGAGTTGAGTGAATGGGAGAGGGAGGAGTTGAGTGAGTGGAAGATGGAGGAGTTGAGTGAGTGGAAGATGGAGGAGTTGAGTGAATGGGAGAGGGAGGAGTTGAGTGAGTGGGAGATGGAGGAGTTGAGTGAGTGGGAGATGGAGGAGCTGAGTGAGTGGGAGATGGAGGAGCTGAGTGAGTGGGAGAGGGAGGAGTTTAGTGAGTGGGAGAGGGAGGAGTTGAGTGAGTGGGAGATGGAGGAGCTGAGTGAGGTAAATGAGAATGGAAACTAACTGAGGGGGAACAAGGAAGAACAAAATGAGGGAGGGGGTGAGTTAGAGAATGAAGGAGGGAGAAAGAGGGAGAAGGGTGGGAGATAAGGGTGGGAGGGAAGGGAGTTGTGTTAGTGGAAGAGTGTGAGAGGGAGAATGAAGGGGGTGAGGGAGGGAAAAGGAGAAGAGTGAGGAAAAGGATAAAGAGAAGCAAAATGAGAGGAAGGACTGTGTGGGAGAGTGAGAAAAGGATAATAAGGGGGAGTGATGAGGGAGCGTGAGAGGGAGAATGAGCAAGAACAATGTAGAGAAGAGGAGAGTGAGTGGGAGAGTAATGAAAGAAGAAGGAAAAGAGGGAAGAAGATAAAATAGAGAGTGGGTAGAGGAAGGGAGGGGGCAAGAGTGAGAAAAGGATAATAAGAAAGAGACAGAGAGAGAAGAATGAGGGAGTGAGAATTAGGGGAGAGGGGAGGGAGCGGGAATGAGTGGGGAGAAGGGAGGGAGGAGGAGGAGGGGACAAGTGAGGACAGGATAATGAGAGGAGAGTGAGAATTAGGGGGAAGGATGACTGAGGGAGGGATAATGAAGGGAGAGGGGAGGGAGGTAGGAGGAGGAGGGGAGAACAGGATGATGAGAGGAGAGTGAGAATTAGGGGAGAGGGGAGGGAGGGAGAATGTGTATGAACAAGATGGGGATTAAAGGAGTGAAATAAGAGTGAGGATTGCATTGGATACATCTGTGGCACTCAAAGGGTTAAAATTTACCCCCCCCCCATATGGTGCAGTTGGTTTATCTCAGAAATGCTTCATTTTTGACTTTACAGCCGCCAATCAGAGCACAGAGATAAATGTATATATAATGTATAGATAATGTATAGATAATGTATAGATATAAATAGATTTAATGTACATATAATGTATAGATATAATGTATATATAGTGTCTATATAATGTATATATAATGTATATATAAGGTATAGATATTATGTATATATAATGTATAGATATAATGTATAATGTATATATAATGTATAGATAATGTACATATAATGTATAGATATAATGTATATATAGTGTCTATATAATGTATATATAATGTATATATAAGGTATAGATATTATGTATATATAATGTATAGATATAATGTATAATGTATATATAATGTATAGATATAAATAGATATAATGTACATATAATGTATAGATATAATGTATAGATATAATGTATAGATATGCTGTATATATAATGTATAGATATAATGTATAGATATAATGTATAGATATGCTGTATATATAATGTATAGATATAATGTGTATATAATGTATAGATATAATGTATATATAGTGTATAGATATAATGTATATATAGTGTCTATATAATGTATATATAATGAAGACAAGTAGGGATCATCAGTAGCCTAGTGCAGACCTCACTGGTATCCAATGGATGAAACATTAATTACTTAGCCCCACATATATCAGGAGTGGGTGTCCAGTATTGGGATAGTTCTGGTCACACCCACAACTTACCACATGGGTGTGGCCTGCACAGCTGAGGCACCGCCCCTCAAGACTTCACAATCTAGATGGTTTCCCAATCATCTTACTATGGAGAGAAAATCCTAGAGGCCCCTGTAAGGTTTTTCCTTCCTGTGTTTAGGGTCACCAGACTTCACTTTAAACCCTTTGAGTGCCAGAGAGAGATACGCAACGCATTGCAAAGCAATGTGTTGCATGCCCCTCTGGCACTCAGAGAGTTAACTTGGGGGGCACATATGAAAAATTCATACTGCAGGGCTGCTTTGAATTCAGTGTAGTTTGGAAATATTCCTATTTCCTATGTGTCCCCAGGTTAACAGGAAGGTCTGGGCACCCTGTTTTTGATTCAAAAGATCTTGGGCTCGATTCTCTACCCGGCACTAAAAGCATCGGTAAGGGCCAAAAGAGTTCCGGGCAGGACACACGCACACACACAGTTGTACCATCAGAATTCTATTACTTGACCACCAGAAACTGCAATGAGCTTTGCTGGCCAAAACCCGCGTTGTGGCCAAAATCTTGTTGCAGCCTTTTGCTCCCACAACTCTCATTAAATAGCGTGGGTTGTGGGAACATCGAAGGAAAATAGTCATCTTTTTTACCTTCCTCTGGATGAACAGGGGTGTTTTTGGGATGGGCTGGACTTGATGGACGCATGTCTTTTTTTCAGCCTCATCAACTATGTTACTATGTTCCTTTATGCTGTTTGGCGCTAGGTATTTTTCAGTTTCATTTTTCTGTTAATTAACTTTTAGGCTGGAGCGTTATTCTCCCTTTTAAGCAGACTAATTTTACTTCACACACATTTTTGCACACATCGGATTGCTCACTTTGCCATATAAATATATAACTACTAGCAATGGTTGCCTTGTGTTGCCCATGCATTACAGAGTGCAGCGAGCCAGTTTGTTTTATTTATTTTATTATTTGTTTTTTAATTATTATTTTCTATTCTTCAAACTCAGACCTCATGGTGGACCATCAGAACCTCTCCTGAATCCCAACCCCAGATACTGCTCTCCCATGCCTATTCGGTTGGGAGACCAATGCAGGAGATGCAGGGGAGAAAGAGAGCTTCCACTGTATCCCAAATACCAGGCAGGAGTAGGCGGCATCTTCAAACCTTCTCACGTCAATGTGGGAGTCTTTCCCACTGCTGCCCGGTACTTGGGGTAGGATGTAAGCAAGGGAGCTCTCTTGCTACCCTGTGTCAAATCAATTGGTCTCCCAGCTGAATTGGCTGGGAGATCAGTAGCTGATCAGAAGGGGTTCTGACGCCCCAGCACTTGGTCTGAATTATTTTTTGGCATTAACTTTCCTCGAAGAGGAGGTATAATGGTGTTCTCCGTGGTGAAGGGGAATGGCAATCCTGTTCCTCTGGTGAAGGGAAGGGCCGCCATGTGCCCTTCTCCATAGCAAAAGGGAATGTGTATCAGTGTCCCCTCCCCTTTACCAGGGTGAACAGGATAGCCCCTCCCCTTTGCCACGGCAAACAAGGTGGCTCCTCCCCCTTGCCGTAGTGAATTCCTCAGCCAACTCACAATGTGTATTAGATCTGGTTGAGGATGCAGGGGGCCAATCTCCAAAGGGGAGTTTTACCTAACTCTGCCTTTCTAACGCCCCAGGAACCCTCTTAAAATTGTATATATATATATATATATATATATATATATATATATATATATATATAGATGTATCAGTAAGCCACTTTTATCTAGCTAAAGTAGAGCAAATCTGGAGCACACCAAATGTACCGTAGTGTAGAAATGAAAATGATCAGTGATTTAAATGGGGCTGTTATGCTTTGACTGCTAGAAAACAATGTTTTGGTTGTCTGTCCAGCCTTCGTGGGGTGACTGATTCCAGTTTAAAGGGATAGTAATGTTTCATAATAAAAGCAGCTCTAATTAATCATCATAGTGTTTGGACTTTGGAGAGTGTTATATCAATTCTGTCAGAGTTGTAGTTCAAGAGTAATTCCTGCCACTTTTACTGATGTAACACTGTTCAGCCAGATCAGAAGGGAGGTGCCCAGGTAGATTGCAGAGAGGGACAATCTTCAATTAAGATAAGGGAAAAACCTGAAAAACTTGTCAAGGGGGGCAGGGCTTTCATTGTTCTCATAGGAAGAAGATTGTCCCCTGTTGTTATCTGTCTGGTCTATGGACTGGATTCCACATCTGACAAGAGATGGCTTACACTAGGTAAAAGGGGCAGGGCTTTCATTGTTCTCATAGGAAGAAGATTGCCCCCTGTTGTTATCTGTCTGGTCTATGGACTGGTTTCCACATCTGAGAAGAGATGACTTACACTAGGTAAAAGGGGCAGGAGGGGAAACTTTGCTTGTGAATATCTCATAAACCATAAAGGTTTGAGAGATAAGACTTATATCGTTCTTCGTGTTTTTTTAATGCCTACAAAATAAAATAAAGATAAAACGAAGTATTACTATCCCTTTAAATCAAAAACAATTGTGGTAAGTCTTATCTCTCTGCTATGGGTCACTTGGATTCCCCCACAATGGCACTGCGTTACCTTTCTGGATCAGTGACTGGTTCGTGCTCATTTCCCAGGCCTGCGCTCTCTGTTCTGTCACTGAGGTGGGAACTGTGAGTAGAGGGGATTTGAAACATACAGAAAATCGACTGCACTGCTTTCACACAGTGGTGTCTGAGAGACAAATAAAAGTGTATAAAAACCAATCTTATATTCGAATCAAAGATAAACTCTTTTACCAAGCTTCAGACATCGGATTACAGTCTCAGGTCTTCACATAACACATGATATATTTAGTCCACGCGTTTTGCGTTACACATGCTTATTTTTATATACACTTATACTTGTCTCGCAGACTCCACATTGTGAAAGCAGTACAGTTGGTTTTCTATATGTTGCAATTGTATAAGGACCGAAGGGAGCCCTGGCCTGCACGCTGAACTAGTGGATCTTTTATGTGAAGCCCATTGCTGGACTCTGTGGGACTGGTCAGTTTTCTTTCTAGCACCGGATCGTTTGCTCTACAGCAGTGCTTTCTAAACTGTGTATCACGACACGTTAGTGTGTCAGCTGCAGTGTGTAGGTGCGTCACAGGCAAAGGTGCCGTTTACACAGCGCGAGACCGTCATTCAACCCAAGCACGAACTACACTGGGAGAGGAGAATGGTCGCATTTACACAGTGCGAGATTGCCTCCGTGTGCTGCATACAGCTGGAGCGCCACAAAAGATTTGTAACAGCTGGAGTGCCTCTGTGTGCTGCATACATAATATGTATGCAGCACACGGAGGCACTCCAGCTGTTACAAATCTTTTGGCGCTTTAGCTGTTAAAATCTTTTGAGATGCCACCTCCTCTATGCCCCTGCCCTCTCTTTGGGCTGCCAGGCTGGAGTGTCCCTGTGCTCTGAGGCTCCTGTCACATGGCTGCTGCTTCTGCTTGTGGCGCCGATGAGACAGGAAAGACGGACGGTACTTCTAAAATCAGTTATGCGCTATCTATTTAATAATGCGATATGAGAATCTTCCACTTATATGTAGCACAACATTCTCATGTCACCATTTTAAAACCACATAACATGCTTAATGCCTTCTGCAGTATGAATGATAGGTTTTCATGAGATATGTTGTGTCCCCATACATCTTCTTATTACAATTTATGTATGTGTCCGTATCTCTTATAAGAGATTATTAGTTTAAAGGGATAGTAATACTTCGTTTTAACTTTATTTTATTTTGTAGGCATTAAAAAAACATGAAGAACGATATAAGTCTTATCTCTCAAACCTTTATGGTTTATGAGATATTCACAAGCAAATTTCCCCTCCCGCCCCTTTTACCTAGTGTAAGCCATCTCTTCTCAGATGTGGAATCCAGTCCATAGACCAGACAGATAAAAGCAGGGGACAATCTTCTTCCTATGAGAACAATGAAAGCCCTGCCCCTTTTACCTAGTGTAAGCCATCTCTTCTCAGATGTGAGTCTGGTTGTATGACAGGACAGATAACAGAAGGGGACAATTTTCTTTGTATGAAAACAATGAAAGCCCTTCCCCCCTTGACAAGTTTTTCAGCTTTTTCCCTTATCTTAATTGAAGATTGTCCCTCTCTGCAGTCTACCTGGGCATCTCCCTTCTGATCTGGTTGAACAGGGGGGGGATACTTTGTTTGTGAATATCTCTTAAACCATAAAGGTTTCAGAGATAAGACTTATATCATTCTTCATGTTTTTTTAATGCCTACAAAATAAAATAAAGTTAAAACGAAGTATTACTATCCCTTTAACCTCTGGTTTGCTAGCAAAACTGAATTACTGTGTCAGGAAATGGTGCATGTCTAAAAAGGGTGTCACCAACATGAAAAGTTTGTAAAGCTCTGGACTACAGTATTAGAGGGGATTTACCATCACTCAGTCTCATTAAGGGCAGCCACTGGGGGTTATTTATCTATTATCCACTGCCACTTTAATAAATACTCCATAAAGGAGAACTAACTCCTCCTAATATTATCCCCTAATAGCCACTTACTATGGATAGAAAATCCTAATGGCCCCGGTGAATTTTGTACTTGTTTACATGATAACATTAGCAATCAGTCTTGGAGGTCAGATCCATGGAGGAGGCGGACATCATGATCACTGGTGGGTCTTCTCAAGCTGAAGCAGGCACCGTGCATGAGACTACTTAGTACGGTGACCGTATTTCCACTTTGCCATTCAGAGACATTTAGGAGAGGACTGTCCTCGGCTCTAGTGCAGCTATGCGACAGTGGTCACTGGATATCAGCGGGCAACCTGCTCTTTCTCAGACGCACCACAGAGATTTAATCACTGGGGGGGGGGCCGGATTTACATCTCAGGAGCCTGTAGGCAGAGAAATATGAAGTGCCCCCCACCCCATTGGCCATCTCTACAATGCTCCAAATCTACACATTACCCCCCATCTCCATATTGCCCTCACATTGCCCCCATCATCTCCATATCCCCCATCATCTACACACTACCCCCATCACCTCCACATTGCCGTCACATTGCCCCCACCATCTCAACATTGCCCCCATCAACTCCATATTGCCCCCATCAGCTCCATGCCCCCATCACCTCCACATTGCCCCATCAACTCCATATTGCCCCCATCAGCTCCATCCCCCATCACTTCCACACTGCCCTCATCAGCTCCACATTGCCCTCACATTGCCCCCATCATCTCCACATTGCCGTCACATTGCCCCCATCATCTCAACATTGCCCCCATCAACTCCATATTGCCCCCATCAGCTCCATCCCCTCATCACTTCCACATTGCCCCCATCAGCTTCAACTTGACCCCCATCATCCCCATATTGACCTTACATTGCCCTCATCATCTCCACATTAAGCCTCACATCCCCCCCATCCCCCATTAGTTTCCTACCTCCCTGGTGGTCCAGCAGCAGGAGAGATCAGTGCTTCTCCACAGACCTGTAGCTGCTGGAGCTCCCGCCTGGTCTTCTCTTTAGTAATGCAGAGCGCTGGGAGGTGATGTCATGATGATGTCATCTCCCAGTGCTCTGCATTAATAAAAAGCCAGGGGAGCTCAGCAGCTACAGGTCTGTGCCGAAGAAGGCACAGAACTGACATGCGGCGGGCGGCGCGGCACACCACTTTGCTTTAAAAAATATATATATTGATTCAAGTGGCAGGTGCCCCTGTGTAGGGTGCACCTGTAGGCAGATGCTTACTCTTCCTTATGGAAAATCCTTCCCGGGAGGGGGGGGGGGCTATCCATTGACTGCTGTGACAGAAAGTTATTCCTGGGGTGGGTTGCAAGAAAATATATATCATGTCCCAAAGCCTTAGACTAGTATTACACTACAATAAAGTTGCACTGCAGCTTCTGCTTGATGTCAGGATCAGAGCTCGGTTCTCTCTCTAGTGATTACAGCTCTGTCTGGAAGCCATTTTCTTGTAGCCCAGAAGAGACATCATTTTCTATCACAGTAGGCATTAGATAGTTCTCCTTCTAGTGTTTAGAGCTCTGTCTGGAGACCATTTTCTTGTAGCTTAGCAGAGGCATCCCTTCCTGTCACAAAATACACTGGGCAGTTCTCCTGCTAGTGATTAGAGCTCTGCTTGGAAGCCATTTTCCTGTAGCCCAGAAGACGCATCACTTACTGTCACAATAGACAATGGACAGATCACCTTGTAGTAATTAGAGCTCTGTCTGGAGGCCATTTTCTTCTAGCCAAGCAGAGGCATCACTTCCTGTCACAGTAGACAATGGAGAGTTCTCCTTCTAGTGAGCTCTGTCTGGAGGCCATTTTCTTGTAGCCCAGCAGAGGGGTCACTTCCTGTCACAGTAGGCAATGGGCAGTTTCTCTTTTTAGTGTTTAGAACGCTGTGATCTGGAGTCTTTATTCCAAGACTTTTTACTGTCCCAGAAGGGGGTTGCCCGGGACATGGGACACACATTTAAGGTCAGGGACTGTCCTGGGCAATCAGGGACATGAGATCACCCTACTACTAAACCATTTAAGGACCAGAGGGGTGACCAGCGCATTGCTGTGCAATGAGTTTCTCACACCTCTGGTCCTTAAAGGGTTAAGATTTCCATGGTCAAGTTTGCAGTCATATCCACCTAGGGTTGCCACCTTTTCTTCAAAAAATACCAGCCATGGAATTCCCTCCATAGACTTAACATTGGAAAGAAGCCAATTTTATACTGGCCTGCCGGTAAAATACCAGCTGGGTGGCAACCCTATGTCCACCCAAGGCCGGATTTACATCCCAGGTGTCCTAGGCAAGGCACTTTATGCACCCTTAACTTCGCCCATGGCCACACTTCCACTCTTCACATGACTCCACCCCCTCTCCCATCCACTGTTTACTGGCACAGAAAATACCCTTATACTATAACAAGTAAGAATATAAAAAAGCTTTCACCCCTTGGATACTTCACAAAGGGTTAAATAATGCCCCAGTATAAAACTGATGCAGGGACATTGAGGTTGCACTGGCCACACCCACAATTCAGAATATGGGTGTGGTTAGCACAACTCAGGCACCGCCCCTCAAAATTTTCCTTCTCTGCCTAATGGGAAACCAGGACTGGCTGAAGATGTTACGGCTTGAACAAGAAAGGCAAAATTCACAAGGGCCATTCAAATTTTCTGTTTACAATGAGGTAACCGGGGGTTATTATTACGAGGTGCTAGTTCTCCTTTAAGAATAACTTCTACTTTGAAGGATCAGCTTGGTGAGTAAAGTGTTAATATTGATGAATATGTCCCATAGTGTTTGTGACACCCCGCACTGTCAGGGCACTGAGTCTCGCTCTCATCTTTCGGATACACGGTGCCCCCTCCCCTCCGGCAGGATGGAGTCCAGGCAGATAACAGGCACATCAGCATTAAATCCACGGTGTGATGGATGGACTCCGGGGCTCCGCGAGGATCCTGTGATTATTTATGATATTGTATTATTATAGCCAACTTGCCTGCAGTAAAGAGCAGAGACCAGGCACTGACTGAGACATAAATACTACAGAGAATGGCATTATCTGGGCACGCACACTGCTTAATAATAATGCTATGGATTCTAATGCAGATACACGTATACTGATTGGCATATACAGTATGTGTGTGTGTGTGTGTATATATATATATATATATATATATATATATATACTAGCAATGTGTAGACAGTGTGTGACAGATGCAGTGGTGATGTAGATATGCTGATGAGATTTGTAAAAAAATTTTAATTGCAGCTCTTCAGCTTGATGAATAAGGCCCTGTATCCTTACAGTTGAAGTGAGTGTACTGTGTTACTTGATGAATAAGGCCCTGTATCCTTACAGTTGAAGTGAGTGTGCGGTGTTCCTTGATGAATAAGACCCTGTATCCTTACAGTTGTAGTGAGTGTGCTGCTTTACTTGGTGAATAAGGCCCTGTATCCTTACAGCTGAAGTGAGTGTGCTGTGTTACTTGGTGAATAAGGCCCTGTATCCTTACAGTTGAAGTGAGTGTGTTATGTTACTTGGTGAATAAGGCCCTGTATCTTAACAGTTGAAGTGAGTGTGCTGTGTTACTTGGTGAATAAGGCCCTGTATCCTTACAGTTGAAGTGAGTGTGCTATGTTACTTCATAAATAAGGCCCTGTATCTTAACAGTTGAAGTGAGTGTGCAGTGTTACTTGATGAATAAGGCCCTGTATAATTACAGTTGAAGTCAGTGTGCTGTGTTACTTGATGAATAAGGCCCTGTATCCTTACAGTTGAAGTCAGTGTGCTGTGTTACTTGATAAATAAGGCCCTGCATCCTTACAGTTGAAGTGAGTGTGCTGTGTTACTTGATGAATAAGGCCCTGTATCCTTACAGTTGAAGTGAGTGTGCTATGTTACTTCGTAAATAAGGCCCTGTATCTTAACAGTTGAAGTGAGTGTGCAGTGTTACTTGATGAATAAGGCCCTGTATAATTACAGTTGAAGTCAGTGTGCTGTGTTACTTGATGAATAAGGCCCTGTATCCTTACAGTTGAAGTCAGTGTGCTGTGTTACTTGATGAATAAGGCCCTGTATCCTTACAGTTGAAGTCAGTGTGCTGTGTTACTTGATAAATAAGGCCCTGCATCCTTACAGTTGAAGTGAGTGTGCTGTGTTACTTGATGAATAAGGCCCTGTATCCTTACAGTTGAAGTGAGTGTGTTATGTTACTTCGTGAATAAGGCCCTGTATCTTAACAGTTGAAGTGAGTGTGCTGTGTTACTTGGTGAATAAGGCCCTGTATCCTTACAGTTGAAGTGAGTGTACTATGTTACTTCGTAAATAAGGCCCTGTATCTTAACAGTTGAAGTGAGTGTGCAGTGTTACTTGATGAATAAGGCCCTGTATCATTACAGTTGAAGTCAGTGTGCTGTGTTACTTGATGAATAAGGCCCTGTATCCTTACAGTTGAAGTCAGTGTGCTGTGTTACTTGATAAATAAGGCCCTGTATCCTTACAGTTGAAGTCAGTGTGCTGTGTTACTTGATGAATAAGGCCCTGCATCCTTACAGTTGAAGTGAGTGTGCTGTGTTACTTGATGAATAAGGCCCTGTATCCTTACAGTTGAAGTGAGTGTGTTATGTTACTTCGTGAATAAGGCCCTGTATCTTAACAGTTGAAGTGAGTGTGCTGTGTTACTTGGTGAATAAGGCCCTGTATCCTTACAGTTGAAGTGAGTGTGCTATGTTACTTCGTAAATAAGGCCCTGTATCTTAACAGTTGAAGTGAATGTGCAGTGTTACTTGATGAATAAGGCCCTGTATCATTACAGTTGAAGTCAGTGTGCTGTGTTACTTGATGAATAAGGCCCTGTATCCTTACAGTTGAAGTCAGTGTGCTGTGTTACTTGATGAATAAGGCCCTGTATCCTTACAGTTGAAGTGAGTGTGCTGTGTTACTTGATGAATAAGGCCCTGCATCCTTACAGTTGAAGTGAGTGTGCTGTGTTACTTGATGAATAAGGCCCTGCATCCTTACAGTTGAAGTGAGTGTGCTGTGTTACTTGATGAATAAGGCCCTGCATCCTTACAGTTGAAGTGAGTGTGCTGTGTTACTTGATGAATAAGGCCCTGCATCCTTACAGTTGAAGTGAGTGTGCTGTGTTACTTGATGAACAATGCACTGTATCCTTACAGTTGAAGTGAGTGTGCTATGTTACTTGATGAATAAGACCCTGTATCCTTACAGTTGAAGTCAGTGTGCTGTGTTACTTGTAGAAGGTCACAGTGAGATGATGTTTGTGAGTAAAGGAATAATTTAGATTACAGCAGTGGATACTGCAGTACATTTTAAGAAATGGGTTGGCAGACAGAGGGTTAAGTGACAGATGCAGTGATAGATAATGTAATAGTGATGTGGGAGTAAAATGGCGAGATTGGGACTATGGATGAATAGCAAGGGGATAGGTGAGTGGGGGTGACAAGGGAGGAGGAGATGAGAGATTGAGGAGAGGAGGGACAGTGAAGTGTTACAGTAAAGTAATGGGTGAGGGAGAGAAATTACTATACATAGACAGTGAAGTAGACATGAAATACAGGGCTGTAGGGTTACTGCATTATACAGACCTAGTGTAGCAGTTGGTTGGAGTGAAGCACTTTAACTCTGAGTGGGAGAGAGGTACACAACACATTGCTGTGTAATGAGTTGTATAGTCCGCTGGCAGTGAAAGGAATATGTGACACATGTTGGGCGCTCCTTGCATTAGTGGGCCGTGGTGGTCGGCTGGGACAGAACCGGATTATTTGTCCATGGGCCGTAGGCAAGGGATCAATACAGGGACCCCTAACAGCTAATAGGCTTCAAAACAGGAAGGCTCATATACTAAGGAAAGTGGTGGAATTTTGTGGAAAAGTAACAGCAGCACAGGGAACAATACCCATTTATTTAAATGGGCGTTTTAACGTCTTCGACGCTAGAGAGGTCAGCAAAGCATTGTATTTGTTCTGTATGGTACAGATGAATTGTTCCTCTTTGTGTTAGTACATCAGCCTCACAGACCACAGTGCACAGTCAGCTGCTGCAAGAGCCAAAAGTATAAATGGGTTTAGATTAATGGGGTAAGAGTATAACTGTATGGGCCTTATGTATCAAGATAAAGGGTGCAACTCCAAAAAAACTGACACCATAGGGTTGAATTGAAAAATCAGGAAAATCGTGTTGACATAAATGGGGCTTTAACCCCTTGAATGCTACAATGGTCCCCAATGCGTTGCTTTGGCAATGTGTTTGCATTGTCTGTAGCATTGATAGAATTAATAGTCTCATTGAAATCAATGGACATTTTCAAAGAAATCAGTTTAACCCTGTGGGCCACTTGTGAGGAAACAGTGGGCTGCACAATACCCAAATGTGGAAGCTTTCCAAATAGATAGTAACCCTTTGAGTGACAGAGGTACGCAGAGCAATGTGCTGCATATCATCTCTGGTACTCCAAGGGTTAATGGGCTTAACCCTCTGAGTGCCAGAGAGGTATCCAAGGCATTGCAACAGCACTCAAAGGGTTAAATTGAAACAAAGTGAGTCCATCAGCCCCAGTTCTTAGCATGGAAACTGAAGATCTGTGTGTTCTAACCTATTCCCCAGCTGACTCTGAGTGTCCCAGTGTGTCTTTGAAAGAAGTGATCAATGTGTGGCTCCCCAGCAAAATGGGAGCTGCTGGTTGGTGGGTTATAGTATTGTGCCATGAGTTGTTTAGAGTAGGAGTTGTAAGTCGAGAGAAGTGATGTAGCAGTAGGTGAGTTGTGGAGGAGAGGGCTAACCCTCTGACTGCCAGAGAGGTACGCAACGCATTGCAATGTATGCGTACCCCTCTGACACTCAAAGGGTTAAGGTAGGCTGACCAGATCTCACCTTTAACCGGGGACACATAGGAAATAGCCATTTTGCAGTACTTCACTGAAATGAAAGCAGTCCTGCAGTATGTATTTTTCCTGTGCGTCCCCAGTTAAAGGTGAGGTCTGGTCAGCCTAGGTTAAGACTGATGTTGGGGGGCAGGCTAACTGTTCCTTACAGCCGCCCCTGGGTGTGTGTGGCAGGGGACGCAGGTTTTCTCTCTTATATATATACACTACCAATGTGGGACGGTGTTGGGCGCGCGTGTGTGAAATGTAGACACACTGATAAACACAGACATATGCAACACACAGGCAGACACACACACACACACAGTGAGCGTCAGAGACCTGCAAAAGACATGCACACACACACCGGAGATGCACACATGCACACACACATGTAACAGAGATGTACACACACACGCACGCAACATATATGCGCAGAAACACATGCGTGCTTGAGTTGTGCACCCCTCTGGCACTCGAATGGTTAATGTATAGAGAGGCATGTCAGAGTTAAATAGCAGTGGGAAGTGTATTCATACCTGGGAACTTTGACTTGTGTAGTCCCTGGAAGGGAGTCATGTGGTGCTGATGTGGAGAGAGCAATGGGGCAATCTGTGTTCAAAGTGGGCAGGGCTTAATCACAAGTAGGGGGCGGGGCTTAACATAAAAGTGGAAAAGTGTTAGTAATAGGCTGGGGAAGGAGGAGAAGTGGGAGGGAAATGCAAGTTTACAGTGTGAGGGGGTTGAACACACTCCCTGAGGGGTAAAACTTGATACACAACCCTGCGGCAGTCAGTGGGTTAAGTGTGAATCTGATGGCTGTCTGTCCTGTGTCTTGCATGGCAAATGATGACAGTGAAGAAGTAATTCAGCAATGAGGGCCTACCTTAACCCTCTGAGTGCCATTTTGTTCCCCCGGTGATGCAGCACCGTTCAGTGGCTGTACTACAGGCCCTGCTGAGGCAATTGGGAGTCAGGGTGAGTGACCGTGTGTCAGCCATATTTATTTCTGGCTTTGTGTGTGTTTGGTGCTGTGTGAGTGGGGCATGTGTGTGTAATACCTGGGAACTTTTACTTGTGGAGTCCCTCATGTGCTGCTGATGTGGAGAGAGCAATGGGGTAATTTGGGTTAAAAGGGGCGGGGCTTAATCGTGAGTAGGGGTGGGGCTTAACATAAATGTGGAAAAGTGCTAGTAATAGGCTGGGGAAGGAGGAGAAGTGGGAGGGAAATGCAAGTTTACAGTGTGAGGGGTTTGAACACACTCCCTGAGGGGTAAAACTTGATACACAACCTTGTGGCAGTCAGCGGGTTAAGTGTGAATCTGATGGCTGTCTGTCCTGTGTTTTGTATGGCAAATGATGACAGTGAAGAAATAATTGAGCAATGAGGACCTACCTTAACCCTTTGAGTGCCATTTTGTTCCTCCGTGGCTGTAGTACAGGTCCTGCTGAGGCCACTGGGAGTCAGGGTGAGTGACTGTGTGTCAGCCATATTTCTTTCTGGCTTTTGTGTGTGTGGTGCTGTGTGTAAGAGTGGGGCATTTGTGTGTGTGAGTGGGGCATGATTGTGTGTGGTGCTGTGTGAGTGGGGCATGTGTGTGTGTTTGGTGCTGTGTGAGTGGGGCATGTGTGTGTTTGTCTGTGGTGTAGGAGCAAGTGGTGGCCATATTGTTTTTTTCTGACTTTGATAGTGGTGGGCGGGCTGCATAGTGGGGGCGGGCCAAATCACGCCCCCATTGAATCACCCAATGGGAACAGTAACCCCTCCTTATTGCCACCCCTGGGTGTGTGTGTCTCCTGAGGAGACATAAATTATGCAATGAGCCTTTCTCTTTTATATATATAGAGTCTGGCACGTAACTGGCAAATAGAGACCTGATATACAAAGGTTATAGTCAACACAATAATAAGTACAAAAAAGTTTTTAATCAAAATCATGCCTCATGAGTAAATTTTTGGTTTAGACTAGAGGAGTGGTGGTCCCTATCAGGAATCATAGAGGAAAATGTTCCCTGCTCTCCACCTGTGCACCACTTGTACCCTTAGATGCTTCTTGTAAAGCTATACTTATTAGTCAGCATGGAGGGGCAGGTGGGGTGGAGAGCAGCGTGGAATGTCAGTATCTGTCTGGCAGGGAGAGGGAGATGGGGTGGGGAGTATAATGGGAACCCAAGACGCTGAGGAGTCCTGGGCCTTGCTCTGTACACCTTTCGGGAATGGGAATCAGAGAGGACTCTGTAGACCATCCAGGTAAGCACGACACACGGAGACTGCTTGCTCCAAACGAACACACTTTATTGATAAAATCCACACACTTTTATACACAACAGTAACAATGCAACAATGGAACCGGGAGGAGCCAGGTAGACTCAGGGCTGACTTAACATAGGGACCAATGGGCAGGGGAACGAAAATACAGAGTGTAAACTGACTGGTCCTTTCCCAGGACTTACTGTGATTAGGGTGGAGTAGTTCGAAATAGCCCGCATTAACTGGGACCAACCCGTGTCGAAAGTTCTCTTGGGAGTTATGGGGTCAACCAATGGGGTTGAAGTCTTGTGGTCCCTTTGTCGTACGATGAGGTGTTGGTATCCCCCTCCAGTCCGGTAACCCTACAACCATGTGTCGAATGACCAGAGTAATCCCAGTGCCGACCTAGTGTGTGTACGATTTAGAGTCGGACACGTATGTTGCATAAAACAGGATCAGTTGAGGTCGGGGAATGCTCCGACAGTCCTAAGTGTTCCGAAATCCATCCCAGTTAATCATGGTCTATGACAAGTACGGGAGTTCCCTTCCACTTGTTCAAAGTAACGGCAGATGGCCCGTTACAGAGAGCAGTGAGGAATGTCAGTATCTGTCTGGCAGGGAGAGGGAGATGGGGTGTCATTAGTACACTTTGGTCCTAGGAAGGACTGACCCATAAATATGTCACTGTCATTAGTACACTTTGGTCCTAGGAAGGACTGACCCATAAACATGTCACTGTCATTAGTACACTTTGGTCCTAGGAAGGACTGACCCATAAACATGTCACTGTCATTAGTACACTTTGGTCCTAGGAAGGACTGACCCATAAACATGTCACTGTCATTAGTACACTTTGTTCCTAGGAAGGACTGACCCATAAACATGTCACTGTCATTAGTACACTTTGGTCAAAGGAAAGACTGGCCCATAAACATGTCACTGTCATTAGTACACTATGGTCCTAGGAAGGACTGACCCATAAACACGTCACTGTTATTAGTACACTTTGGTCCTAGGAAGGACTGACCCATAAACATGTCACTGACATTAGTACACTTTGGTCCTAGGAAGGACTGACCCATAAACATGTCACTGTCATTAGTACACTATGGTCCTAGGAAGGACTGACCCATAAACATGTCACTGTCATTAGTACACTTTGGTCCTAGGAAGGACTGACCCATAAACATGTCACTGTCATTAGTACACTTTGGACCTAGGAAGGACTGACCCATAAACATGTCACTGTCATTAGTACACTTTGGTCCTAGGAAGGACTGACCCATAAACATGTCACTGCCATTAGTACACTTTGGTCCTAGGAAGGACTGACCCATAAACATGTCACTGTCATTAGTACACTTTGGAAAATACATTGGACCATGAATAAAAAAAGATTTGACTTGTGACACATGAATGCACCAGACTCCAGCAGACCGCTACACAGTAAAGATACAGCGGGACAGATCTGCACAGAGGCTTCTGGGTTCACTAGCAGACCATTCACACAAACCATATTGGAGGCTGCACTGCTCATCATGACCTCCATTAAATGGCTGACCTACATGGGTGCTATCTGATAATATCTGGTTGGTGATCACATGTGACAGCCGCAAGACACACGCTCGTCCCTGATTAAACTGAGTGGAGATTGTAGGATAAAAAATGAATGGAAATGCAGGACTCTGTGGCCTGTGTAACAAAGCAGTTAACCATCTGAGTGCTTTGCAATGCGTTGCACAAACCTCTAACACTCAAAGGGTTGAACAAACCAAATCTAATTTCTGGTCCCATCTGTTTCTAAGCACGAGACCATTACATGGAGAAGAGGGACAACGTTGTCACTTATTCTTCAGTGAAAAACTAATTTCCTCTCTGTGTAGCGTGTAAGTAGCCTGGATTGCTGGAATGGCTTCTCACCTATATCAGATAAACTGCTCCATAAATCTCAGTGGTAATCAGTGGGATTTGACTCTGGGTACTTTCTCTCGCCTGCGGCCATCACAATTTCTAATACTTTGTTAGAAAGAAAATCAATCCAATCTCGTATAATAACCGCCGCCTGTCCGTCCGCTGTATGAGAATGGGCAGGACATCTCTGGATCTTTGTTCTACAGAGAAAAAGGTTAACGTACAAAGGACAACTGGAAAAATTCTGAAACAAACCACCGTAAGGGAAAAATACACATTCTCATTGCCCTCAAATGGGCTTTTCACCCCTTGACTTATAGAGAGAGGTGTTAGCTATGTAATGGCAGACACAGGGGTTACTGTAACATTGATACAAAGCACCGGAGACCACACAACTTTAAGGGTCCACGTTAAATGCTGACAATAGAAGACGTTTAGGATTCTTAGTAGTTTGCTGTGAATTGGGGCTGCAGAGACCCAGCTATTCATTCTAAATACTGAAGTCCAGATCTGGAGACGTGTGCCTCCATCACTATCTCTGCCACTGCGGAGACCTCTCTGCATTCATGGGGTTAAAAGCCATTAAATCGGAGGTTTGGGGAGTTCTTAAATGTTTTCCATGGTGAAGTTGGTTTCCCCTCAGAATTTCTCTACACAGAGGCTTAACTAGAAACCACCGAGGGCCCCCCGACCCCACCATTCAACCCCACCACAGAAATGCCACTTATACATTGTCTACCTCCACATTGCACCCACTGTCCACTCCACTTCTACATTGCCCTCAGTGTCCACTCAACTTCCACATTGCCCTCACTGCCCACATTGCCCCCAATGGCCTTTATTTTTGGTGTAATTAGCGGATTTCTTGATACATGCGTCACAATTTGGACAAGACTATTTCAGTATCCTTTGAAAATGTCGCCCTCTACTGTGCGTGCAACACAGCGGTGCATTAAAATGTTGTGTTGAAAGCAGCGATATCAGAGTGCTACCTGCATGAAAAAAAGAGACGTTCCGATAACGCAGGCGCCAGAATATCGTATCCACACAGGGAGCCGGGTGCACAGAACCAGTGGTTAACACACTTTTGACACTGACAGTACACACTGCTCAGAAGTTTAATGCTGTATTAACCCTTGAGTGACCCCTTCAGTGCCCTCCTCCGTGCCACAAATAAAAACCACCTCTCTTGCAACCAGTGTGTTAAGAGGTGGAATTGTACGTGGAAGGCGCCAGTCACAGGATTCAATACGTAACCGCCGTCAAGAAGGAGGGCACTGAAGGGGTTAATGCAGCATTAAACTGCTGAGCAGTGAGAGAACTCTGTGTACTGCTGGTGTCGCACTGCTGCCGCCTCGCTTAGTAAGTGTGTTAACCGCCGGTTGTCTGCACCCGACTCCCTGCGTGGATACGGTATTCTGGCGACTGCGATATCGGGATGTCGCTTTTTTTTCATACAGGTGGCTTTCTGATATCGCTGCTTCCAACACAATGACATTTTTATTGCGCCCTCGTGTTGCGCGCCCAATAGAGGGCGACATTTTCAAAGTGAACCGACCATTTCTACTCCATGGAATGGCGTTAACATGTAGTGAAAATGTCGCTAAACGTTTATACGCATTTTTTGTCGCTTTGCAACAATTTTTCAGAATCTTTCTTTATAGCTCCAGTTTTGTCAATCTCCCCCAATGTTTCTTCTTCGCGTTTACCCTTTGATTGGCAGAGGGGTGTCCAAAGTGCTTCGCAATGCGTTGGACACGCCACTGGCACTCAAAGAGTTAATGTTCTTGTCACCGTATGTATAGAAATCATTGTAGTATAGGTCAAGCAGCCCTTCTATGTTAACCATTTTAGTGCCAGAGGGGTACGGAACGCATTGCTTTGCAATGCGTTCCGTACCCCTCTGTCACTCAAAGGGTTAAAGAAGTATTAACGCCACCTAATTTTACTAACTCCCATTTACTTTACTATATTCAGAAAATTCTAATGGCCCTTATGAATTTTGACACTGTGCCTTTGCGCCCTCTTCTGGCCCTTGACATGTATTACCACGTGCAGTGAGCAAAGTCTGAGGTCCTGGCAGCAACTGTGATGTCCGCCTCCGCGGGTCTGACACCGAGGACTGACTGAAGATGATATCTCTTGAGAAAAGACACACGGGCAAGATCTGTAAGGGCCATTAGGATTTCCTTAGAATAGTAAGTTAAGTGGGGTGGGGTTATTATTAATAGGCGTTAGCACTCCTTCAACCCTCTGAGTGCCACGTTGTTTTGCAGTGCGTCGTGAAAACTTCTGGCATTCAAGGGGTTAAATGCCGATTTTCACATTTTCGCTTATAACTTTTAAACCATTTGATGAATAAACGTATCTGATCTATACGTTAAGGAACCAGTAACAACCCCCCCATAAACCTTGCAAATAAGGTTAAAACCCATTTCATGGGGGAAAAACCCAACACACAGGGATGTGCAAAAAATGAATCCTTCCCCATTATGATTCTTAAAGGGATAGTAATGCCTGAAGTCAATACACTTTAATACCGTAGACATTAAAAATATAAATTCAATAATGTATGCGTTGTCTCTCAGACATGTATAGTTTGAGAGAGATAAGGTTTTAAAGGGATAGTAATACTTCTTTTTATCTTTATTTTATTTTGTAGGCATTAAAAAAACATGTGATATAAGTCTTATCTCTCAGACCTTTATGGTTTATGAGATATTCACAAGCAAAGTTCCCCCTCCCGCCCCTTTTACCTAGTGTAAGCCATCTCTTCTCAGATGTGGAATCCAGTCCATAGACCAGACAGATAACAGAAGGGGACAATCTTCTTCCTATGAGAACAATGAAAGCCCTGCCCCCCTTTTACCTAGTGTAAACCATCTCTTCTCAGATGTGGAATCCAGTCCATAGACCAGACAGATAACAGAAGGGGACAATCTTCTTCCTATGAGAACAATGAAAGCCCTGCCCCCCTTGACAAGTTTTTCAGGTTTTTCCCTTATCTTAATTGAAGATTGTCCCTCTCTGCAGTCTACCTGGGCACCTCCCTTCTGATCTGGCTGAGCAGTGTTACATCAGTAAAAGGGACAGGAGGGGGACACTTTGTCATTGACTTACTCTTGAACTACAACTCTGACAGAATTGAAATAACACTCTCCAAAGTCCAAATACTATGATGATTAATTAGAGCTGCTTTTATTATGAAACATTACTATCCCTTTAAAGCTCCCCCCTCCCACCCCTTTCACTGACGTCAGCACTCTAGCTGACAGCCGGAGATTCGGGTCCTGAGACTGTCCGGTGGCTCTTCAGCAGAGCCGTAATAGCCCTATCTAAAACTAAATACTTAATTCTGGTTTGCAAGCTCACTTTTTAGACCAAAAAAAAAAAAAAAACGTACAGAAGGAGCACATTTATATCAACAAATTGCAGCCAACCCACACGATAGTACAGCACAGGGTGCACTCTATCTCTCAGAAGAAAAAATTATTTTTTCACGACAGATTAATAGATATCTGAGAACTATTATTTGTGTTTTGTCTCTGTTTTTTAGTGGTGACATTATTTTAAGATAATGGGATTTTTTTTATATTTAAGGCTCGATCCAAATGTTGGAGACGGCTGTTTTCTCTGCCGATGGCATGTTTTCCAGCACGGTAAGTTATTCACATGTCTGCGCTGTCAAAAAACACCGGCAAAACAAGAGCCGTCACGCGTTAAAGTTAAGAGGTGTTTTTATCCATAGAAAACACCGTAAATATCAGTTCAGATGTCTGTGTTCGCCACGAAAACCCGATAAGGGACTCAAGTTATCTCAGGAAAGTTAACACCTACTTTTTTTTTTTTAACTTGAATCTCTTATCGCCTGTTTAACCTCTTAGTGACCGGCCACGCGTGCACGCAGCCGGCACTTAACTACGGTTTTTTTTTTCCCTATTCTATCGACTGACTTTGTGGACTTACCAGGTACGTCATCGGTCACTAAGTGACATTTTTGCATGACGTTCCTGGTAAGTCCATCGTTGCAGTGGGGTTAAACAGCCAACGCAGACACTAGTCACCAGACTTATTACCTGATTTAAAGGGATAGTAATACTTAACCCCTAGAGTGCCAGCTACTTACGCCGTACGAGTGGACACAGCTGTACCTGCTGTGCCACGCTCGTACGGCGTAAGAGTGAAATGCGGTCACTGCATGAGCCGGTATAACCGGCATGCAGTGGCCGCATTAAAAAAAAAAAAAATCCTGGCACTCATGGGGAGGCATGAGGATCACTCCTCATGCCTCCCCAGTTATTGATCTCCCAGCCGATCGGGCTGGGAGATCAATGAACACAAAGGAGAAACGGAGTTTCTCCTTCCCCCCCTCTCCTACCCGAACTTCCGGGTAGGAGTGGGCGGGACCGGGGGAATCCTCCAAACGTCATCGGTGACATGGTCACCGATGACGTTAGGGAAGTTTCCCCGATCCTGTTCACTCCTACCGGTGGTAGGAGTGAAGGGCAGGAGAGCTCTTGCTCTCCTGCGGTCGCATCATTGATCTCCCAGCCTATCGGCTGGGAGATCAATGACTGGGGGGACACCAGGAGGGGTCCTGATGTCCCCCACGAGGTCTGAAAAGTGTATTAAAAAAATAAAAAAAAATAAAATTACATTAAAGTAACCCTGTGAGTGCCACAGGGTCCCAGCACATTGCTTTGCAATGTGCTGGAGACCCCTGTTGCACTCACAGGGTCAATTCTTTGGGGGGGGATTTTTTTTTTTTTTAAAGACCTCATTGGGGGGATCAGGGGGGATCCTGATGCCCCTCAATGAGGTCTATAATTGGAAAAAAAAAAAAAAAAAAAATTAACCCTGTGTGTGCCACAGGTGGGGGTCCAATGCACCCCCCCCCCTCCTGTGGCACACACAGGGCTTTTATCATTATTTTGTTACCAGAGATTGTTGGGGGGCCATCAGGATTGCTCCTGATGGCCCCCCAACAAGCTCTGATTACAAAGTAATGATAAAAAAAAAAATTAACCCTCCGAGTGCCACAAGGGTCCAATGCATTGCTTTGCAATGCGCTGGAGACCCCGGTGGCACTCACAGGGAAACTTTTTTTAATAACTTTTTTTTTTTTTTGGTAAGACCTCATTGGGGGGATCAGGGGGGTTTGTATACCCCTCAATGAGGTCTATAATAAAAAAAAGTTAAAAAAAAAAAAAAAATGAACCCTGTGTGTGCCACGGGGGGGGGCAATGCAGCCCCCCTTCTGCGGCACACACAGGGCTTTTATCATTACTTTGTTATCAGAGATTGTTGGGGGGGTCATCAGGATTGATGGCCCCCCAACAAGCTCTGATTACCAAGCAATGATAGTAAAAAAAATTAACCCTCTGAGTGCCACAAGGATCCAATGCATTGCTTTGCAATGCGCTGGAGACCCTTGTGGCACTCACAGGGTCACTCCGTTTGTGGACATATATATTTTTTTTTACTAAGACCTCATTGGGGAGGGATCAGGGGGTCCTGATGCCCCTCAATCAGGTATATAATAAAAAAAAAAAATAAATTTAAAAAAATTTAACCCTGTGTGTGCCACTGGGATAGGGGTTCAATGCAGACCCCCTTCCTGTGGCACACACACAGGACTTCTTATCATTACTTTGTGATCAGAGCTTGTTTGGTGGCCATCTGAATACAAAGTATCGATAAAAAAATTAACCCTTTGTGTGCTACAGGGGCCCAATGCATTGCTTTGCAATCCATTGGACACCCCTGTGGCACCCAAAGGATTATTTTTTTTCCCCTTTTATTTTTTATTTAGACCTCATTGTATGGGTTCTGATGCCCCCAACGAGGTCTACACAAAAATATTGGGGGGGAAAGCCCCAAAAAATGCACGTGCCACAGGGGGGGTCCAACGCAGTGCTTTGCAATACGTTGGACCCCCTGTAACACACACACACTTTTTTTTTTTTATTATTCTGTTTTTAGACCTGGATGGGGGACACCAGGAATGTTCCTGACACCGCCTCCCCAACGAGGTATGAATACAAAATAATAATTAAAAAAAAAACCTCTTTGTGTGCAACAGAGGGTCCAACGCATTGCTTTGCAGTGCATTGGGCACCCTTGTGGCATGCACAAAAAATGCCTCCGATTCCCCCCCACACACACACACGTACCGTATTCCCCTGCCTGGTTCCACAGCCAACTGGCAGTTCTATTCCCCAGCCTGACCCCCAGCCTGTTTCCACTGCCTATTGGTAGACTCAGAGTACCAGTATGCACTAGATTCAGGCTGGGAATCAAACTTTGTATGAGGGGGACATACAGTGCACACTGGTAGTCACAGATCTCCCATACACACTCTCAGACACTGCCCCACCATCTCCACCATCCTTCCTCCTCTGCTCATACCCACACACACTGCCTAATCCCTCACCCTCCCACACTGTTACACTGGTAGTCACAGGTCCGCGAGTACACTGGCTGACGCCCTAGCTTCTTTCATTTGTTAGCCATAAAATCACACATACACTGTTTGCTTTCCCATTCCTGTTTCACTGGTAGCTACGCTCCTGTAGTGTAAATTGGTATGTCAACCCACAGCAGTGGGGTACCATTTTTCTTAGGCTGGCAAGAAGTCCTCCTAGGAAATCCCACGCCATTGAACCATTTTAGTATCTTTGAAGTGACTGATGTGTAAAACAATTTTTTTTTCCTGTAGCACCACATTCTGGAAATACTTGTGCCAACTAACTTAGGGGTAAAAAGGCAAGTGACCCCTCATTAGATGCGGCATGTTGTCTTCTTTCCAAAATGGTATAGTTTATCTACCTTTTCTTCACTTCTGAAGGTGTTATAGCCATTTTCATAGAGGCAAGTCAGGTTTGAGAAAATGTTAGAAACATCAGTTTGTAGTAGGTGTAGTTTTCTACTTCTAGCACTCCCTAAGATAGTTCAGCTCATACCAATGGGGTGTCGTTTGACTCCTAAGAGCTTTAGCTAACAAATGCAGTTGAAAATTCCATGGTTTTCACAGAGCTCCATACATTTGAAGGGGCAGAAATGTAAGAAAATGCCTTTTTTTTCATTAACGCCACCTCCTGGAAGCATTTGTGCATGCCAGCCTTTGGGTATGAAGGCAAGTGACCCCTCATTAGATGCGTCAGGTTGTTTTCTTTCCAAAATGGCATTGTTTTCTACCTTTCCTGCATATCTATTATGGTTATAACCATTTTAGTGCAAGCAGATAATTTAAGAAACAAAAGTGTCAGGTTTACGTACGTGTTCCTAGCACCCACATATTGTATGTTAAGCCACACAAATGGGCTACCATTTTTCTCATGTTGGTAGCAGGTACTGAATACAGCAGGAAATGTTATGGTTTTCAAAGATTTTAGTATCTTTGAAGTGGTGGAAATGTAAAAAAAACATGTATTTATTCCCATAGCGCCAACTTTTGGAAATATTTGTGCACTTCAGCCCAGGGGTAGAAAGGCAAGTGACCCCTCATTTGATGCGGGAGAATGTCTACTTTCCAAAATGGTATACCTTTTATACCTTTCCATCATGTCTCTAACAGTTATGAACATTTTAGTACAAGCAGCAATTTTCGAAGAAGCAAACAGGTAGGTGTAGTTATGCTTTTCTGGCACCCCTAAGGTATGTTGATTCATTCCAATGGGGTGTCATTTTTCTCCTAAGAGCACTAGCTAATGAATACAGTTGGAAATTCCATGGTTTTCACAGATTTCCATACAGATGAAGGGGCAGAAATGTAAGAAAATGCCATTTTTTTCCTATAGTGCCACCTTCTGGAAGCATTTGGGCACAACAGGCTTGGGGTAAGAAGGCAATTCACCCCTCATTAGATGCGGCAGGTTGTCTTCTTTCCAAAATGGTATGGTTTGTGTACCCTTTCTTCACTTCTCTAGTTGTTATAACCATTTTTGTACAGACAAGTAATGTTTGAGAAAATGTTAGAAAAATTAGTGGTTGCAATAGGTGTAGTTTGGTACTTGTAGCGCCCACTAAGGTAGGGGAACTCATACCAATGAGGTGTCATTTTTCTCCTAAGAGCACTAGCTAATGAATACAGTTGGAAATTCCATGGTTTTCACAGATTTCCATACAGATGAAGGGGCAGAAATGTAAGAAAATGCCATTTTTTTCCTATAGTGCCACCTTCTGGAAGCATTTGGGCACAACAGGCTTGGGGTAAGAAGGCAATTCACCCCTCATTAGATGCGGCAGGTTGTCTTCTTTCCAAAATGGTATGGTTTGTGTACCCTTTCTTCACTTCTCTAGTTGTTATAACCATTTTTGTACAGACAAGTAATGTTTGAGAAAATGTTAGAAAAATTAGTGGTTGCAATAGGTGTAGTTTGGTACTTGTAGCGCCCACTAAGGTAGGGGAACTCATACCAATGAGGTGTCATTTTTCTCCTAAGAGCACTAGCTAATGAATACAGTTGGAAATTCCATGGTTTTCACAGATTTCCATACAGATGAAGGGGCAGAAATGTAAGAAAATGCCATTTTTTTCCTATAGTGCCACCTTCTGGAAGCATTTGGGCACAACAGGCTTGGGGTAAGAAGACAATTCACCCCTCATTAGATGCGGCAGGTTGTCTTCTTTCCAAAATGGTATGGTTTGTGTACCCTTTCTTCACTTCTCTAGTTGTTATAACCATTTTTGTACAGACAAGTAATGTTTGAGAAAATGTTAGAAAAATTAGTGGTTGCAATAGGTGTAGTTTGGTACTTGTAGCGCCCACTAAGGTAGGGGAACTCATACCAATGAGGTGTCATTTTTCTCCTAAGAGCACTAGCTAATGAATACAGTTGGAAATTCCATGGTTTTCACAGATTTCCATACAGATGAAGGGGCAGAAATGTAAGAAAATGCCATTTTTTTCCTATAGTGCCACCTTCTGGAAGCATTTGGGCACAACAGGCTTGGGGTAAGAAGGCAATTCACCCCTCATTAGATGCGGCAGGTTGTCTTCTTTCCAAAATGGTATGGTTTGTGTAGCCTTTCTTCACTTCTCTAGTTGTTATAACCATTTTTGTACAGACAAGTAATGTTTGAGAAAATGTTAGAAAAATTAGTGGTTGCAATAGGTGTAGTTTGGTACTTGTAGCGCCCACTAAGGTAGGGGAACTCATTCCAATGAGGTGTCATTTTTCTCCTAAGAGCACTAGCTAATGAATACAGTTGGAAATTCCATGGTTTTCACAGATTTCCATACAGATGAAGGGGCAGAAATGTAAGAAAATGCCATTTTTTTCCTATAGTGCCACCTTCTGGAAGCATTTGGGCACAACAGGCTTGGGATAAGAAGGCAATTCACCCCTTATTAGATGCGGCAGGTTGTCTTCTTTCCAAAATGGTATGGTTTGTGTAGCCTTTCTTTACTTCTCTAGTTGTTATAACCATTTTTGTATAGACAAGTAATGTTTGAAAAAATGTTAGAAAATGTAGAGGTTGTAGTAGGTGTCTTTTTGCACTTCTAGCATCCCCTGTGGTAGGTGAACCCATACCAATGGGGTGTCATTTTTCTCCCAAGAGCACTAGCTAATCAATATAGTTGTAAATTCCATGGTTTTCCCAGATTTCAGTACTGTTGAAGTGGCAGAAATGTAAGAAAATGCCATTTTTTTTCTATAGTGCCACCTTCTGGAAGCATTTGGGCACAACAGGCTTGGGGTAAGAAGGCAATTTACCCCTCATTAGATGCGGCAGGTTGTCTTCTTTCCAAAATGGTGTGGTTTGTGTAGCCTTTCTTTAATTCTCTAGTTGTTATAACCATTTTTGTATAGACAAGTAATGTTTGAGAAAATGTTAGAAAATTTAGAGGTTGTAGTAGGTGTCTTTTTGCACTTCTAGCATCCCCTGTGGTAGGTGAACCCAAACCAATGGGGTGTAATTTTTCTCCCAAGAGCACTAGCTAATGAATACAGTTGTAAATTCCATGGTTTTCACAGATTTCAGTACAGTTGAAGGGGCAGAAATGTAAGAAAATGCCATTTTTTTCCTATAGTGCCACCTTCTGGAAGCATTTGGGTACCACAGGCTTGGGGCAAGAAGGCAAGTTACCCCTCATTAGATGCGGCAGGTTGTCTACTTTTCAGAAATATATAGTTTTATATAGTTATTCCACTGTTTTAGGGTAGTTTTACCACAAAAACCCTAGAATGTGCATTTTAGTTTATAAAGTTGAAAATGTCATTTTGCGCTGCTGGTGATTAGGGCTCTACGCTAGCCTTGGACTTGGGTAAAACTATACAAATTTGGTATTTTTTTACTCGGGGGACTCTGGGCTTTTTCAAATAATTGAAACTTTTTCAATCAAGGTAAATGTTTTTGATACATAGTATGTGATTTTAGCAAAATGAGTAAATTTTCACTTTTTTTTGTCATTATGACATCATAGCTTTTTGCACGATGTAAAATTCTCTTCATGTAAGGTATCACGAGAAAGCACAATTCGTTCTGAAAAAAACAATATATAGTTTTCCATATTTAACTAAAAATCCCCAGAGGAAATCAAGCCTAAACGGAAGGATAGCAAAAATGTTGAAAAAGTGTCTGGCCTGCAGGGTTCAGAAAATGGCCCGAGCCTCTGGCACTGAAAGGGTTAAAATGTAAAAAAAAATATGTTGTAGGGTTTATCCCCCTGAGTAAAACACGAGTACTCCCACTGCTGAAAGGTGTTTCATTCAAAAGTTATTAATTTTCAAAGTTGAATTTTTTAGGTGCAATATCACAGTGGCCTGAAATTGTACAGTGGCGCTGTTGCTACACCATCCTATGGACAGATCTGGTCCCGGGACCATAAATCTCCATAGGATGGTGTAGCAACAGCGCCACTGTACAATTTCAGGCCACTGTGATATTGCACCTAAAAAATTCAACTTTGAAAATTAATAACTTTTGAATGAAACACCTTTCAGCAGTGGGAGTAGTCTTGTTTTACTCAGGGGGATAAACCCTACAACATATTTTTTTTTACATTTTAAGAATTATTATCCCTTTAATAGATATATGCTTTATTCCCCAGCCGTCAGTAGCACGGAGCGCGGACATCTTGCCAGAATGACGTCCGCGCACCTGCTCTATCAGTCCCAGCTGGGCCTAGGAGGCGTTGCTAGGAGCCATTTGGCTCCGGCTGGGACTGACAGCACAGATGCCATTATGGCAAGATGTCCGCGCTACTGACAGCTGGGAAATAAAGCATAAACCTATTAAATCCGGTAATAACTCTGGTGACTAGCGCTACTAAGCAGCTAGTCGCCAGAAGGGGACTGAGTTAAACTAAACATTTTGTGACATGGTAGTTCCACTTTAACCCTATGAGTGCCAGTGGGGTATAATTACCCCGCCGGCATTCATAGGGTTAACCCAACTAAGTTAAAAAAACATCAAATCACAAGTAACACTTACCATTAATCCTGATGTCCAGCGGGGTCCTCAGCTTCATCTTCTTTCCTGTCATCCGTCTTCTCTTCTCTCTTCTCATTCTTCCTGTAAAATAAAACAATATTAGTATTACAAAGCATTAACAATTGTATAATTTAACCCTTCGAGTGGCAGAGCAATGCATTGCATACCTCACTGGCACTCAAGGGGTTACAGTATTATTATACCATGAGTATTCTATAACTTAAATGCCTCCATGTATTGCCACAATATGTAAAAATTCCATAGAAATAATATATATATATGTATAAACCAGACAAATATTTGATGCAGAAATGCTAAGTAAATTCACTTAGCTTCTATTGTCAAGTCTCGGGCTCTTGGTGCGGCCGCGGAGGTGGCAGCGGCGGAGAAACAGATCAGCAGCACCAATGCCCTCAGTCCTGAACGGGCCGATGCCTGTAGCACAGTGAGGGAATTGGAAGTGAGCCTGACTTTATATACGGGCAGTCTCACTTCCATTTCCCTCACAGCCACTGGCTAGCATGCTCTTATGCACATCCCAGCCAATCAGATTCAAGTGGCTGTTCTTTAAACTGATTGGCTGGAATGTGCATAAGAACATCCCAGGCAAGTTGGAGCGGATGGGGGTCAAAGTGGAGCTGAAGGGGGGGAAAAGTGGAGCTGGTGGGGGCAAGTTGGAGCTGAAGGGGGCCAAAGTGGAGCTGATGGGGGCAAGTTGGAGCAGATGGGGGGCAAATTGGAGCTGTTGGTGGCAAGTTGGAGCTGATAGGGGCAAGTTGGAGCTGCTGGGGGCATAGTGGAGCTGCTGGGGGGCAAAGTGGAGCCGATGGTGGTAAGTTGGAGCTGATAGGGGTAAGTTGGAGGTGAGGGGGCATAGTGGAGCTGAAGGGGGGGCAAAAGTGGAGCTGGTGGGGGTAAGTTAGAGTGGATGGGGAGCAAAGTGGAGCTGATGGGGGCAAGTTTGAGCGGATGGTGGGCAAAGTGGAGCTGATGGGGGCAAGTTGGAGCTGCTGGGGGCATAGTGGAGCTGATGGGGGGCAAAGTGGAGCCGGAGGGGGCAAGTTGGAGCGGATGGGGGGCAAAGTGGAGCTGGTGGGGAAAAAGTAGAGCTGCTGGGGGGCAAAGTGGAGCTGCTGGGGGGCAAAGTGGAGCTGATGGGGGCAAGTTGGAGTTGATGGGGGCAAAGTGGAGCTGATAGGGCCAAAGTGGAGCTGATAAGGGGCAAGTTGGAGCTGGTGGGGTGCATCTCCAGACCAGGGGCAGACTGGCCCAGGGGGCAGAGAGAGGACAATCATGAAAAGAGGTGGGGTATAAGTAGGCGGGGTATAAAGGGGTGGGACACAAGGGGCAGAGAGAAATGGGCGGCAAAATTAGGTTTTGCCTAGGGTGGCAAAAATCCTTGCACCAGCCCTGACTGTGTGGTGTGTATTACTTTGCTCTACAGCAATAAAGCAATAAACTTCAGTATATGTGTTTATACATTAGTCTGTGCAAATAAAATACTTTGGTGTTGCACTAAATCATTTATTAAGTTACATAAATAGCCAGTAATAGGTCATGAAATAACCTAAAAATTCTTACTAATGCCCTGCCCACCAGCCACGCCCCCAAAAATATCACCTAAAAGTAAAGTGTCCCTCTTTGGCCATGTGAAATGTTGGGAGGTATGCACATACATACAGTGAGCGGCAGAGACATGCAAAAGACACGCACACACACAGACACACTGGAGATGGACACACATATGTAACAGAGATGTACACACACAACATATATGAGCAGAAACACATGCGTGCATGAGTTGTGTACCCCTCTGGCACTCAAATGGTTAAGGTATAGAGAGGCATGTGAGAGTTAAATAGCAGTGGGAAGTGTATTCATACCTGGGAACATTGATTTGTGGAGTCCCTAGAGGGGACTGATGTGGTGCTGATGTGGAGAGACAAATGGGGCAATCTGGGTTAAAAGGGGGCAGGGCTTAATCGCGAGTAGGGGGCGGGGCTTAACATAAATGTGGAAAAGTGTTAGTAATAGGCTGGGGAAGGAGGAGAAATGGGAGGGGAATGCAAGTTTACAGTGTGAGGGGTTTGAACACACTCCCTGAGGGGTTAAACTTGATACCCAACCCTGTGGCAGTCAGTGGGTTAAGTGTGTACCTGATGGTTGTCTGTCCTGTGTGTTGCATGGCAAATGATGACAGTGAAGAAATAATTCAGCAGAGGGCCTACCTTAACCCTTTGAGTGCCATTTTGTTCCCCTGGTGCTGCACTACAGGTCCTGCTGAGGCCACTGGGAGTCAGGGTGAGTGACTGTGTGTGTGTGTCAGCCATATTTATTTCTGGTTTTGTGTGTGTATGTGGTGCTGTGTGTGTGAGTGGGGGCATGTGTGTTTGGTGCTGTGTGAGTGGGACATGTGTGTGTGTGTGAGTGGGACATGTGTGTGTGTTTGTTTGGTGCTGTGTGAGTGGGGCATGTGTGTTTGTCTGTGGTGTAGGAGCAAGTGGCGGCCATATTGTTTTTTTCTGACTTTGATAGTGGTGGGTGGGCTGCATAGTGGGGGCGGGCCAACTACCTGCATGACTGAATCACCCAATAGGAGTAGTAACTCCTGCTTTATGCCTCCCCTGGGTGTGTTTTGGCAGGCACAAAGTCTTCTTTTATATATATAGATATATGATATCACTTTTGTATATATATATATATATATATATATATATATATATATATATATATATATATATATATACACATATATATATATATATTATTTCTATTTTTGTGGCCTAATGTCCGTTGTACCTTTAGCTGGTAGGACATTTGAATACCGACCAAGACATTTTGTTTTGTCGGTTGGTATCCATTTCCGATTCTCCTGCTGTTAACTACAGGCTGACGTCAGTGAGAGGGACGGGAGGGGGAACTTTAAAACTTTATATCTCTCCAACTATACATGTTTGAGAGACAACGCATACATCATTGAATTTATATTTTTAATGTCTACAATATTAAAGTTTTTTAACAGCAGGAATTACTATGCCTTTAAGGCCATCACAAAACATTAGTCAGATACATCTTATGGAGTACTAATCACTGACCTCATATAGAGAGATATTTAGCTCCAAACTTGGAACTATCATCAAAATTAAAGTACCCCCCCAATTATTATTAACATAGCGATTCACATATAAATGCCTTTATTATGCTGAATAAGTCTGGCATTAGTGAGAAATACAACTCAGACATCAGCGCAGACAGTGGCATAACTATAGGGGTTGCAGCCCGGCTGCCCCCTGCGACCCCCTCGCCTGACGTCCGCAATTAAGTAATGCAGAGCGCTGGGGCTCTGCATTACGAGAGTGCCATTCTGCCAGAGGGAGATCAGTATTCCCTATGGCAGACCGGACTCTCGTAATGCAGATCACTTGGAGATGACATCATCATGACATCATCTCCCATCGCTCTGCATTACTGAAGAGGACCGCACGGGAGAAGAGGTCTGTGCAGAAGGAGACACAGACCTGTCCTCTGCCACTGGACCACCAGGGAGGTAGGAGATATAGGGGCAATGTGGAGATTGGGGGACAATGTGGAGATGGGGGGTAATGTGGAGATGGGGGCAATGTGAAAGGGGCAATGTGGAGATTAAGGGACATTATGGAAGGGGCAATGTGGAGATGGGGGCAATGTGAAAGGGGCAATGTGGAGATTGAGGGACATTGTGGAAGGGGCAATGTGGAGATTAAGGGACATTGTGGAAGGGGCGATGTGGAGATTAAGGGACATTATGGAAGGGGCAATGTGGAGATTGAGGGACATTGTGGAAGGGGCGATGTGGAGATTAAGGGACATTATGGAAGGGGCAATGTGGAGATGGGGGCAATGTGAAAGGGGCAATGTGGTGATTGAGGGACATTGTGGAAGGGGCAATGTGGAGATTAAGGGACATTGTGGAAGGGGCGATGTGGAGATTAAGGGACATTATGGAAGGGGCAATGTGGAGATTGAGGGACATTATGGAAGGGGCAATGTGGAGATTAAGGGACATTGTGGAAGGGGCGATGTGGAGATTAAGGGACATTATGGAAGGGGCAATGTGGAGATTGAGGGACATTGTGGAAGGGGCGATGTGGAGATTAAGGGACATTATGGAAGGGGCAATGTGGAGATTGAGGGACATTGTGGAAGGGGCAATGTAGAGATTGAGGGACATTGTGGAAGGGGCAATGTGGAGATGGGGGGCAATGTGGAGGTGGCCAATGTGGTTGAGGGGGCCAATGTTTTCGAGGGCCCATGGCAATTCTTGCACCTGGGCCCTGTGGCTTCTAATTACACCTCTGAGCGCAGACATCTTTACGAAAAGGCATCTTTCAGTCTGCTCTGTCCTTCCCGGTCTCCTCCAGGATTGGTGAGCGGAGTTCCTTTGTACCTTAAGGTACCGGAAGGGGCTGACTGCACAGGCGCACAGAGCGTCTATAGCAAGATATCTGCTGCTGAAGCCTGCCTAGAAAGTTGTATTTCTCAATAATGCCGGACTTATTCAGCATAATAAAAGTATATGCGTATCACTATATTAATAATGATTTGGGGGGGCTCTTTAATTTTGATGAAAGTTACACTTAAAGTTACCGGTTTATTCTTGGGCAGTCTGGGTATTTTTTTCGTGATCTCGAGTAGTGAAAATGTTGTGCTCCGCAGATCTGACTCAAGTGTGTGTTATATCGATCAGACATGGCAGCGCACTTCATCAATCAAAGAAGTTGTTTAAAAAATGTAGCAAACATGGAAGGAAGCATTTTCCCATCAGTTGTGTGAATTCCACTCACATGAATGAATCAATCTATATATATAAAAGAAGACTTCTGTGTGCCTGGCAAACACACCCAGGGGTGGTATTAAGGAGGAGTTACTGTTCCCATTGGGTGATTCAGTCATGCAGGGAGTTGGCCCGCCCACCACTATCAAAGACAGAAAAAAACAATATGGCTGCCATTTGCTCCTACACCACAGACAAACACACATGCCCCACTCATACAGCACCAAACACACACACATTCCCCACTCACACACACAGACCACCACACACACATATGCCCCACTCACACAGCACCAAACAGACATGCTCCCACTTACACACACAGCACCACATACACACACAAAGCCAGAAATAAATATGGCTGACACACACACACAGTCACTCACCCTGACACCCAGTGGCCTCAGCAGGACCTGTAGTGCAGCACCAGGGGAACAAAATGGCACTCAAAGGGTTAAGGTAGGCCCTCTGCTGAATTATTTCTTCACTGTCATCATTTGCCATGCAAGACACAGGACAGACAGCCATCAGATTCACACTTAACCGACTGACTGCCACAGGGTTGTGTATCAAGTTTTACCCCTCAGGGAGTGTGTTCAAACCCCTCACACTGCAAACTTGCATTTCCCTCCCACTTCTCCTCCTTCCCCAGCCTATTACTAACACTTTTCCACATTTATGTTAAGCCCCGCCCCCTCTCGCGATTAAGCCCTGCCCACTGTTAACCCAAATTGCCCCATTGCTCTCTCCACATCAGCAGCACATGAGGGACTCCACAAGTAAAAGTTCCCAGGTATAACACACACATGCCTCACTCACACACCACCACCACACACACAAAGCCAGAAAGAAATATGGCTGACACACAGTCACTCACCCTGACTCCCAGTGGCCTCAGCAGGACCTGTAGTATAGCCACAGAAGGGTGCTACAGCACCAGGGGAACAAAATGGCACTCAAAGGGTTAAGGTAGGTCCTCATTGCTCAATTATTTCTTCACTGTCATCATTTGCCATGCAAAACACAGGACAGACAGCCATCAGATTCACACTTAACCCACTGACTGCCACAGGGTTGTGTATCAAGCTTTACCCCTCAGGGAGTGTGTTCAAACCCCTCACACTATAAACGTGCATTTCCCTCCCACTTCTCCTCCTTCCCCAGCCTATTACTAACACTTTTTCCACATTTATGTTAACCCCCGCCCCCTACTCGTGATTAAGCCCCACCCACTTTTAACCCAGATTGCCCCATTTGTCTCACCACATCAGTCCCCTCTAGGGACTCCACAAATCAAACTTCCCAGGTATGAATACACTTCCCACTGCTATTTATCTCTGACATGCCTCTCTATACATTAACCATTTGAGTGCCAGAGGGGTACACAACTCATGCACGCATGTGTTTCTGCTCATATATGTTGCGTGTGTGTGTGTGTGTGTGTGTGTGTACATCTCCGTTACATATGTGTGTCCATGTGTGCATCTCCAGTGTGTCTGTGTGTGCGTGTCGTTTGCATGTTTCTGCCGCTCACTGTGTGTATGTGCATACCTCCCAACATTTCACATGGCCAGAGAGGGACACTTTAGTTTTAGGTGATATTGTTGGGGGCGTGGCTGGTGGGCGGGGCATTAGTAAGAATTTTTAGGTTATTTCATGACCTATTACTGGCGATTTATGTAACTGAATAAATGATTTAGTGCAAGACCAAAGTATTTTATTTGCACAGACTAATGTATAAACACATATACTGACGTTTATTGCTTTATTGCTGTAGAGCAAAGTAATACACACCAGACAGTCAGGGCTGGTGCAAGGATTTTTGCCACCCTAGCCAAAACCTAATTTTGCTGCCCATTTCGCTCCGCCCCTTGTGCCCCACCCCTTTATACCCCGCCTACTTATACCCAACCTCTTTTCATGATTGTCCTCTCTCTGCCCCCTGGGCCAGTCTGCCCCTGGTCTGGAGATGCCTGTAAGAGATGCCCCCCACCAGCTCCAACTTGCCCCTTATCAGCTTCACTTTGACCCACCAGCTCCACTTTGCCCCCCATCAACTCCAACTTGCCCCCATCAGCTCCACTTTGCCCCCCACCAGCTCCAACTTGCCCCCACCAGCTCCACTTTGCCCCCCATCCATTCCAACTTGCCCCCACCGGCTCCACTTTGCCCCCCACCAGCTCCACTATGCCCCCAGCAGCTCCAACTTTCCCCCATCAGCTCCACTTTTTCCCCCATCAACTCCAACTTGCCGCCTCAGCTCCAACTTTCCCCCATCAGCTCCACTTTGCCCCCCACCAGCTCCAACTTGCCCCCACCGGCTCCACTTTGCCCCCCAGCAGCTCCACTATGCCCCCAGCAGCTCCAACTTGCCACCATCAGCTCCAACTTGCCACCATCAGCTCCACTTTGCCCCCCATCCGCTCAAAATTGCCACCATCAGCTCCATTTTGCCCCCATCTGCTCTAACGTGCCCCCCCTCAGCTCCACTTTACCCCCAACAGCTCCAACTTGCCACCATCAGCTCCAACTTACCACCAGTAGCTCCACTTTGCCCCCCATCCGCTCCAAATTGCCACCATCAGCTCCACTTTGCCCCCATCTGCTCTAACGTGCCCCCCCTCAGCTCCACTTTACCCCCCCTCAGCTCCACTTTTCCCCCTCAGCTCCAACTTGCCCCCATCAGCTCCACTTTGACCCCCATCCGCTCCAACTTACCCCCATCAGCTCCACTTTGCCCCCATCCCCTCCAACTTACCCCCATCAGCTCCACTTAGCCCCCCATCCACTCCAACTTGCCCCCACCACCTCCAACTTGCACCCACCACCTCCACTATGCCCCCTCAGCTGCAACTTTCCCCTATCAGCTCCAACTTACCCCCATCGGCTCCACTTTGCCCCCCAGCAGCTCCACTATGCCCCTAGCAGCTCCAACTTGCCCCTAGCAGCTCCAACTTGCCACCATCAGCTCCACTTTGCCCCCCATCTGCTCTAACTTGCCCCCACCAGCTCCACTTTGCCCCCCCACCAGCTCCACTTTGCCCCCCTTCAAGCTCCACTTTGCCCCTCTTCAGCTCCACTTTGCCTCCCCTTCAAGCTCCACTTTGCCCCCCTTCAGCTCCACTTTGCCCCCCCTCAGCTCCACTTTGCCCCCCTCACCTTCACTTTGCCCCCTCAGCTCCAACTTGCCCCCATCAGCTCCACTTTGACCCTCATCCGCTCCAACTTACCCCCATCAGCTCCACTTTGCCCCCACCAGCTCCAACTTGCCCCCACCAGCTCCACTATGCCCCCTCAGCTCCAGCTTTCCCCTATCAGCTCCAACTTGCCCCCATCAGCTCCACTTTGCCCCCCATCCGCTCCAACTTGCCCCCAGCAGCTCCACTATGCCCCTTCAGTTCCAACTTGCCCCCCATCACATACCTGTAGCTCCCGCGCAGTCTTCTCTTCAGTAATGCAGAGCGAGGCGGGAGATCATGACTCCCAGCGCGCTCTGCATTACTAAAGATCCGACCCAATGAGGGAGCGCTGTAGCAACACAGACCTGATTGTGTTGTGGTTCCTGGCGTGGTGTGTGCGGGCGCAGCTCTTCTCCGCTGCATGCCCGCGCCCCCACTACGTGTGCGCCCTAGGCCAGCGCCTACCTCGCCTATAGGTGGAGCCGGCCCTGCACACAGTCTGACCTCCTAAAAAGAGGGACAACAGGGTGAGAAAGAGGGACAGAGGGATCCGGCCCTCAAAGAGGGGCTGTCCCTCCTAAAGAGGGACACTTGGGATGTATGGTATGTGTCTGCCTGTGTGTTGCATATGTCTGTGTTTATCGGTGTGTCTGCATTTCACACACGTGCGCCCAACGGTCATAACATGACGGGCAACGCCGTCCCACATTGCTAGTATCAAATAAAAATGTTCTTCATAAACACATTCCTGGGAAGTCTCTGGGTTTTGACCCAAATTTCAGGGTCTCAGTGTCAAATTCTTAGGGTCAGAAGGTGTCATTTGTACCAGTAAGACAGAGGGAGAAGTCCTGCTTGTCTTGTGTGTGATCATACAGTGATATGTGTAAGGCAGAGGGAGAAGTCCTGTGTGTCTTGTGTGTGATCATACAGTGATATCTGTAAGGCAGAGGGAGAAGTCCTGTGTGTCTTGTGTGTGTGATCATACAGTGATATGTGTAAGGCAGAGGGAGAAGTCCTGTGTGTCTTGTGTGTGATCATACAGTGATATCTGTAAGGCAGACGGAGAAGTCCTGCTTGTCTTGTGTGTGTTCATACAGTGATATGTGTAAGGCAGAGGGAGAAGTCCTGCTTGTCTTGTGTATGATCATACAGTGATATCTGTAAGGCAGAGGGAGAAGTCCTGTTTTTCTTGTGTGTGTTCATACAGTGATATCTGTAAGGCAGAGGGAGAAGTCCTGCATGTCTTGTGTGTTCATACAGTGATATCTGTAAGGTAGAGGGAGAAGTCCTGCGTGTCTTATGTGTGATCATACAGTGATATCTGTAAGGCAGAGGGAGAAGTCCTGTTTGTCTTGTGTGCATACAGTGATATCTGTAAGGTAGAGGGAGAAGTCCTGCATGTCTTGTGTGTGATCATACAGTGATATCTGTAAGGCAGAGGGAGAAGTCCTGCGTGTCTTGTGTGTGATGATACAGTGATATCTGTAAGGCAGAGGGAGAAGTCCTGTTTGTCTTGTGTGTGTTCATACAGTGATATATGTAAGGCAGAGGGAGAAGTCCTGCTTGTCTTGTGTGTTCATACAGTGGTATCTGTAAGGCAGAGGGAGAAGTCCTGCTTGTCTTGTGTGTGTTAATACAGTGATATCTGTAAGGCAGAGGGAGAAGTTCTGCTTGTCTTGTGTGTGATCATACAGTGATATATGTAAGGCAGAGGGAGAAGTCCTGTTTGTCTTGTGTGTGATCATACAGTGATATCTGTAAGGCAGAGGGAGAAGTCCTGCTTGTCTTGTGTGTGATCATACAGTGATATCTGTAAGGCAGAGGGAGAAATCCTGCTTGTCTTGTGTGTGATCATACAGTGATATCTGTAAGGCAGAGGGAGAAGTCCTGTTTTTCTTGTGTGTGTTCATACAGCGATATGTGTAAGGCAGACGGAGAAGTCCTGCTTGTCTTGTGTGTGATCATACAGTGATATCTGTAAGGCAGAGGGAGAAGTCCTGTTTTTCTTGTGTGTGTTCATACAGTGATATCTGTAAGGCAGAGGGAGAAGTCCTGCTTGTCTTATGTGTGTGATCATACAGTGATATATGTAATGCAGAGGGAGAAGTCCTGCATGTCCTGTGTGTGTTCATACAGTGATATATGTAAGACAGAGGGAGAAGTCCTGTGTGTCCTGTGTCTGTTCATACAGTGATATATGGAAGGCAGAGGGAGAAGTCCTGCATGTCTTGTGTGTGTTCATACAGTGATATATGTAAGGCAGAGGGAGAAGTCCTGCGTGTCTTGTGTGTGTGTTAATACAGTGATATCTTTATGGCAGACTGGAAGTCCGCAGGAATGAATACAGATGCAGAATGGTGGATCAGGATCACAGTGTACAATAACATGTAGATTGTGCTTGCAGAGCACGCTCAATAGAACAAGACAGCACTGTGAATAAAAAGGTCTGACCGTGCGTTTGAAGTGCAATCAAATGAAAATAACATTAGATGAAAGAAAAAGGTGATCGTGCATACAAAGTGCGCTCATTCCAACAAAACATTAGCTGAAAAAAAGAAAATGTCGATCAAGAACATGTAACCAGGCCCGGATTTCTGATTAGGCGGACAAGGCACTTGCCTAGGGTGCCTGATTTTATGGGCCGCCTTGCAATGCCATTGTCATGCCCACAATTCTGGGTGAATAACGAGGGAGCAGGCGCTGTTACCTTTTTCTCGACCAGTAGTCTGTGCCGCCGGGGCCGCCCCATGTGACCCACTACTGCATTTGCGTCTGACGTCACAAGACGTCCCGAGGTGACCAATGAGAACAGAGGTAGAGGCTCTCAACAATATGTATTTTAGTGTTTATCCCCCCTGAGTAAAACATGGGTACTGATGCTGGTGAAAGGTGTTTTATACAAAAGTTATTGCAGCTAAAACTTGAACTTTTTAGGTGCACTATCAGAGTAGCCTGAAATTGCACAGTGGCGCTATTGCTACACCACTCTGTGTAGATTTATTTTCAGAGCTTTCCATAGGATGGTGTAGCAACAGCGCCACTGTAATGTTTCAGGTCGCTCTGATACTGCACCTAAAAAATTCAAGTTTCAGCTGTAATAACTTTTGAATAAAACCTCTCTGAGCAGTGGAAATGCCTTGATTTATTCAGGAAGATAAACACTACCATATATATATATATATATATATATATATATATACTAGCAATGTGGGACGGCGTTGCCCGTCATGTCATGACCGTTGGGCGCATGTGTGTGAAATGCAGACACACTGATAAACACAGACATATGCAACACACAGGCAGACACATACCATACATCCCAAGTGTCCCTCTTTAGGAGGGACAGTCCCTCTTTGAGGGCCAAATCCCTCTGTCCCTCTTTCCCACCCTGTTGTCCCTCTTTTTAAGAGGTCAGACTGCGTGCAGGGCCGGCTCCACCTATAGGCGAGGTAGGCGCCGGCCTAGGGCGCACAGGTACTGGGGGCGCGGGCATGCAGCGGAGAAGAGCTGCGCCGGCACACACCACGCCGGGAACCACAACACAGTCAGGTCTGTGTTGCTACAGCGCTCCCTCATTGGGTCGGATCTTTAGTAATGCAGAGCGCGCTGGGAGTCATGATCTCCCGCCGCGCTCTGCATTACTGAAGAGAAGACTGCGTGGGAGGTACAGGTATGTGATGGGGGGCAAGTTGGAGCTGAGGGGGCATACTGGAGCTGCTGGGGCCAAGTTGGAGCGGATGGGGGGCAAAGTGGAGATGATGGGGGCAAGTTGGAGCTGATAGGGGCAAGTTGGAGCTGAGGGGGCATAGTGGAGCTGCTGGGGGAAGTTGGAGCTGATGGGGGTCATTTGGAGCGGATGGAGGTCAAAGTGGAGCTGATGGGGGCAAGTTGGAGCTGAGGGGGCATAGTGGAGCTGCTGGGGGCAAGTTGGAGCTGATGGGGGTAAGTTGAAGTGGATGGAGGTCAAAGTGGAGCTGAAGGGGGGTCAAAGTGGAGCTGAAGGGGGGCAAAGTGGAGCTGCTGGGGCCGAGTTGGAGCGGATGGGGGGCAAAGTGGAGATGATGGGGGCAAGTTGGAGCTGAGGGGGCATAGTGGAGCTGCTGGGGGCAAGTTGGAGCTGATAGGGGTAAGTTGGAGCGGATGGAGGTCAAAGTGGAGCTGATGGGGGCAAGTTGGAGCTGAAGGGGGGGCAAAGTGGAGCTGAAGGGGGGCAAAGTGGAGCTGGTGGGGGCAAGTTGGAGCTGAAGGGGGCCAAAGTGGAGCTGATGGGGGCAAGTTGGAGCAGATGGGGGGCAAAGTGGAGCTGTTGGTGGCAAGTTGGAGCTGATAGGGGCAAGTTGGAGCTGCTGGGGGCATAGTGGAGCTGCTGGGGGCAAAGTGGAGCCGATGGTGGTAAGTTGGAGCTGATAGGGGTAAGTTGGAGGTGAGGGGGCATAGTGGAGCTGAAGGGGGGGCAAAAGTGGAGCTGGTGGGGGCAAGTTAGAGTGGATGGGGAGCAAAGTGGAGCTGATGGGGGCAAGTTGGAGCGGATGGTGGGCAAAGTGGAGCTGATGGGGGCAAGTTGGAGCTGCTGGGGGCATAGTGGAGCTGATGGGGGGCAAAGTGGAGCCAGTGGGGGCAAGTTGGAGCGGATGGGGGGCAAAGTGGAGCTGGTGGGGAAAAAGTAGAGCTGCTGGGGGGCAAAGTGGAGCTGCTGGGGGGCAAAGTGGAGCTGATGGGGGCAAGTTGGAGTTGATGGGGGCAAAGTGGAGCTGATAGGGCCAAAGTGGAGCTGATAAGGGGCAAGTTGGAGCTGGTGGGGGGCATCTCCAGACCAGGGGCAGACTGGCCCAGGGGGCAGAGAGAGGACAATCATGAAAAGAGGTGGGGTATAAGTAGGCGGGTTATAAAGGGGTGGGACACAAGGGGCAGAGAGAAATGGGCGGCAAAATTAGGTTTTGCCTAGGGTGACAAAAATCCTTGCACCAGCCCTGACTGTGTGGTGTGTATTACTTTGCTCTACAGCAATAAAGCAATAAACTTCAGTATATGTGTTTATACATTAGTCTGTGCAAATAAAATACTTTGGTGTTGCACTAAATCATTTATTAAGTTACATAAATAGCCAGTAATAGGTCATGAAATAACCTAAAAATTCTTACTAATGCCCTGCCCACCAGCCACGCCCCCAAAAATATCACCTAAAAGTAAAGTGTCCCTCTTTGGCCATGTGAAATGTTGGGAGGTATGCACATACACACAGTGAGCGGCAGAGACATGCAAAAGACACGCACACACACAGACACACTGGAGATGGACACACATATGTAACAGAGATGTACACACACAACATATATGAGCAGAAACACATGCGTGCATGAGTTGTGTACCCCTCTGGCACTCAAATGGTTAAGGTATAGAGAGGCATGTGAGAGTTAAATAGCAGTGGGAAGTGTATTCATACCTGGGAACATTGATTTGTGGAGTCCCTAGAGGGGACTGATGTGGTGCTGATGTGGAGAGACAAATGGGGCAATCTGGGTTAAAAGGGGGCGGGGCTTAATCGCGAGTAGGGGCGGGGCTTAACATAAATGTGGAAAAGTGTTAGTAATAGGCTGGGGAAGGAGGAGAAATGGGAGGGGAATGCAAGTTTACAGTGTGAGGGGTTTGAACACACTCCCTGAGGGGTTAAACTTGATACCCAACCCTGTGGCAGTCAGTGGGTTAAGTGTGTACCTGATGGTTGTCTGTCCTGTGTGTTGCATGGCAAATGATGACAGTGAAGAAATAATTCAGCAGAGGGCCTACCTTAACCCTTTGAGTGCCATTTTGTTCCCCTGGTGCTGCACTACAGGTCCTGCTGAGGCCACTGGGAGTCAGGGTGAGTGACTGTGTGTGTGTGTCAGCCATATTTATTTCTGGCTTTGTGTGTGTATGTGGTGCTGTGTGTGTGAGTGGGGGCATGTGTGTTTGGTGCTGTGTGAGTGGGACATGTGTGTGTGTGTGAGTGGGACATGTGTGTGTGTTTGTTTGGTGCTGTGTGAGTGGGGCATGTGTGTTTGTCTGTGGTGTAGGAGCAAGTGGCGGCCATTTTATTTTTTTCTGAATTTGATAGTGGTGGGTGGGCTGCATAGTGGGGGCGGGCCAACTCCCTGCATGACTGAATCACCCAATAGGAGTAGTAACTCCTGCTTTATGCCTCCCCTGGGTGTGTTTTGGCAGGCACAAAGTCTTCTTTTATATATATAGATATATATATGGGAGGAAACAATCCCAAGGCTACTTATAAACTTAATGGAATCATTTTAGGTGACTCGTTGCTAGAGAAAGACCTGGGTATCCTTGTCAACTACAAACTTGGAAACAGTGACCAGTGTCAAACAGCAGTAGCAAAAACAAACAAAGTCCTGCCTTGCATAAAAAAAGGTATTGAAGCAAGAGTGGATAACATTATTTTCCCATTATACAAATCATTGGTAAGACGTCACCTTGAGTATGCAGTGCAATTTTGGGCACCGGTTCTGAAAAAGGATATACTAGAACTAGAGAGGGTACAGTGAAGAGCAACAAAATTAATTAAGGGAATGGAGGACTTGACATATGAGGAACGACTAGACAAACTTGGTTTATTTACTCTAGAGAAAAGACGACTAAGAGGAGACCTTATCACATGGTACAAGTAAATGAGAGGTTAATACAAGGATCTCTGCGGTGAGCTATTTATTCCAAGGCCTGATCAGGTGACCAGGGGACACCCCTTGAGATTAGAGGAAAGGAGGTTTAGACTTCAGCAGAGGAAGGGTTTTTTTACGGTAAGGTCTGTCAAATTGTGGAATTCATTGCCCAGGGAGGTAGTTATGGCAGATACAATGGATACATTTAAGAGAAGATTAGATACATTTCTTTCAAAAGGGAACATACAGAGTTATACTGTTTATCAGTAGGCTGATCAGGAAGGTCTGATAAAGACTAATTTATTTGGTAGCAGGAAAGCTATAAAATTCTCAGTTACTGGGGTATGAGGCGAAGGTTGAACTTCATGGACTTCTGTCTTTATTCAACCTAATTTACTATGTTACACTAATGATACTATAGAGATTACAATGTAAGTAAAGATACACTAGTGATACTATAGAGATTACAATGTAAGTAAAGAAACTCTAGTGATACTACAGAGTTTACAATGTAAGTAAAGATAAACTAGTGACACTACAGAGATTACAATGTAAGTAAAGCTACACTAGTGATACTACAGAGATTACAATGTAAGTAAAGAAACTCTAGTGATACTACAGAGTTTACAATGTAAGTAAAGATACACTAGTGATACTACAGAGATTACAAAGTAAGTAAAGATATACTAGTGATAGTATAGAGTTTACAATGTAAGTAAGGATATAATAGTGATACCACAGAGATTACAATGTAAGTAAGGATACACTAGTGATACTACAGAGATTACAATGTAAGTAAAGCTACACTAGTGATACTATAGAGATTACAATGTAAGTAAAGATAAACTAGTGACACTACAGAGATTACAATGTAAATAAAGATACACTATTGATAATACAGAGATTACAATGTAAGTAAAGAAACTCTAGTGATACTACAGAGTTTACAATGTAAGTAAAGATACACTAGTGATACTACAGAGATTACAAAGTAAGTAAAGATATACTAGTGATACTATAGAGTTTACAATGTAAGTAAGGATACAATAGTGATACCACAGAGATTACAATGTAAGTAAGGATACAATAGTGATACCACAGAGATTACAATGTAAGTAAAGATACACTAGTGATACTACAGAGATTACAATGTAAGTAAAGCTACACTAGTGATATTATAGAGATTACAATGTAAGTAAAGATGCACTAGTTATACTACAGAGATTACAATGTAAGTAAAGCTACACTAGTGATACATAGAGATTACAATGTAAGTAAAGATAGACTAGTGACAATACAGAGCTTACAATGTAAGTAAATATACACTAGTGATACTATAGAGATTACAATGTAAGTAAATATAAACTAGTGATACTACAGAGATTACAATGTAAGTAAAGATACACTAGTGATACTACAGAGTTTACAATGTAAGTAAAGATACACTAGTGATACTACAGAGATTACAATCTAAGTAAAGCTACACTAGTGATAACATAGAGCTTACAATGTAAGTAAAGATACACTAGTGATACTATAGAGATTACAATGTAAGTAAAGATACACTAGTGATACTATACATTTTACAATGTAAGTAAAGATACACTAGTGATACTACAGAGCTTACAATGTAAGTAAAGATACACTAGTGATACTATAGAGATTACAATGTAAGTAAAGATACACTAGTGATACTACAGAGCTTACAATGTAAGTAAAGATACACTAGTGATACTATAGAGATTACAATGTAAGTAAAGATACACTAGTGATACTATAGAGATTGCAATGTAAGTAAAACTACATTAGTGATAACATAGAACTTACAAAGGAAATTAGTTATGCTACTAGTGTATCTACATTTCAATTGCAAGCTCTATGGTATCACAAGTGTAGATTCATTTAGATTGGGTGAGATAGTGGCTCAACAGCCCAGACATATGACTGGCCCAGGGGGCAATTGTTCTCGCCTGAAAACAATATCTATTGGCTCTTACCACGTGTACATGTATAATGATAACAAACATGGCAGACTGCACTCCTGCACCAGTCTTTACAGAATGTAAAACCTGACAGTGATCCCTTTCTGACAAAACAGACAGAACATGTTGTATAGTCGCTCAGATGCCAGGTGCTGAAACATCCCCCTGGAAATGCTCATGCCCCCCCAGGGATGCCTGTCCCAGTTTGGGTATTGCAGTAATATATTATTCTGAACTTGATCTGAGAGATAATTAATTATACATGTGGATACTGCGCACCTTCATACACAGCCCATTGATGTGAGATTATTTTCACCTGATTCTCTCCTGCAAAAGGCTGTTTTGTTGTTGATTTTTAATGGGATTTTTATTTAGTTATTTATTTTCATTTTGTTCTGCTTGTGATTGCATTTATATATATGGGAAAAAACGCCCCACTTCTATACCAGTCGTATGAGGTGTATACTAAAACACCCCACTTCTGTACCAGTCGTGTGAGGTGTATACTAAAACACCCCACTTCTATACCAGTCGTGTGAGGTGTATACTAAAACACCCCACTTCTATACCAGCCGTGTGAGGTGTATACTAAAACACCCCACTTCTGTACCAGTCGTATGAGGTGTATACTAAAACACCCCAATTCTGTACCAGTCGTATGAGGTGTATACTAAAACACCCCACTTCTATACCAGTCGTGTGAGGTGTATACTAAAACACCCCACTTCTATACCAGCCGTGTGAGGTGTATACTAAAACACCCCACTTCTGTACCAGTCGTGTGAGGTGTATACTAAAACACCCCACTTCTATACCAGTCGTGTGAGGTGTATACTAAAACACCCCACTTCTATACCAGTCGTGTGAGGTGTATACTAAAACACCCCACTTCTATACCAGTCGTGTGAGGTGTATACTAAAACACCCCACTTCTATACCAGCCGTGTGAGGTGTATACTAAAACACCCCACTTCTGTACCAGTCGTGTGAGGTGTATACTAAAACACCCCACTTCTGTACCAGTCGTGTGAGGTGTATACTAAAACACCCCACTTCTGTACCAGTCGTGTGAGGTGTATACTAAAACACCCCACTTCTGTACCAGTCGTGTGAGGTGTATACTAAAACACCCCACTTCTGTACCAGTCGTGTGAGGTGTATACTAAAACACCCCACTTCTGTACCAGTCGTGTGAGGTGTATACTAAAACACCCCACTTCTGTACCAGTCGTGTGAGGTGTATACTAAAACACCCCACTTCTGTACCAGTCGTGTGAGGTGTATACTAAAACACCCCACTTCTGTACCAGTCGTGTGAGGTGTATACTAAAACACCCCACTTCTGTACCAGTCGTGTGAGGTGTATACTAAAACACCCCACTTCTGTACCAGTCGTGTGAGGTGTATACTAAAACACCCCACTTCTGTACCAGTCGTGTGAGGTGTATACTAAAACACCCCACTTCTGTACCAGTCGTGTGAGGTGTATACTAAAACACCCCACTTCTGTACCAGTCGTGTGAGGTGTATACTAAAACACCCCACTTCTGTACCAGTCGTGTGAGGTGTATACTAAAACACCCCACTTCTGTACCAGTCGTGTGAGGTGTATACTAAAACACCCCACTTCTGTACCAGTCGTGTGAGGTGTATACTAAAACACCCCACTTCTGTACCAGTCGTATGAGGTGTATACTAAAACACCCCACTTCTATACAAGTCGTATGAGGTGTATACTAAATAAACTGCTCAAAACAGGAGGAGAACACAGCACGTCTTTATTACTAACATCAACTCACATAAACCATATAAAAACCAGGGTTAATATACAGGTAATAATGTGTTATACACAGGGTTAATATGAGGGTAATAATGTGTGTTATACACAGGGGTAATATACAGGTAATAATGTGTGTTATACACAGGGTTAATATGAGGGTAATAATGTATGTTATACACAGGGTTAATATACAGGTAATAATGTTATACACAGGGTTAATATGTAGGTAATAATGTATGTTATACACAGGGTTAATACACAGGTAATAATGTATGTTATATACATGGTTAATACTAGGGTAATAATGTGTTTTATACAAAGGGTTAATATGTATGTAATAATGTGTGTTATACACATGGTTAATATGAGGGTAATAATGTATGTTATACACAGGGTTAATATGAAGGTAATAATGTGTGTTATACACAGGGTTAATATGTAGGTAATAATATACATTATACACAGGGTTAATTTGTAGGTAATAATATAAGTTATATGCAGGGTTAATATACAGGTAATAATATACGTTATACACAGGGTTAATATGTAGGAAATAATGTACGTTATCACAGGGTTAATATCCAGGTAATAATATATGTTATACACAGGGTTAATATTTAGGTAATAATGTATGTTATACACAGGGTTAATATACAGGTAATAATGTGTGTTATATAAAGGGTTAATATGTGGGTAATAATGTATGTTATACACAGGGTTAATATGAGGGTAATAATGTGTGTTATACACAGGGTTAATATGTAGGTAATAATGTGTGTTATACACAGGGTTAATATGTAGGTAATATAAGTTATACGTAGGGTTAATATGTAGGTAATAATGTATGTTATACACAGGGTTAATTTGTAGGTAACAATACATTATACACAGGGTTAATATGTAGGTAATAATGTACAGTATACACACGGTTAATTTGTAGGTAATAATGTACGTTATACACAGGGTTAATAAGTGGGTAATAATGTACGTTTTACACAGGGTTAATATGTAGGTAATAATGTATGTTATACACAGGGGTAATATGTGGGTAATAATGTATGTTATACACAGGGTTAATTTGTAGGTAATAGCTATACACAGGGTTAACCCTTTGAGTGCCAGAGTTGTACGCAACGTATTGCAGAGCAATGTGTTGCTTACCAATCTGGCACTCATAGGGTTAATATGTAGGTTATAATATAAATTATACACAGGGTTAATCTTTAGGCAATTGATATGCATTAGCAAAGGATTCTGTTCTGGTTGGAAGAAGGTGATAATGTTAAAATTTAGTTATTTATTTTCATTTTGTTCTGCTTGTGATTGCATTTATATATATGGGAAAAAACACCCCACTTCTATACCAGTCGTATGAGGTGTATACTAAAACACCCCACTTCTATACCAGCCGTATGAGGTGTATACTAAAACACCCCACTTCTATACCAGTCGTATGAGGTGTATACTAAATAAACTGCTCAAAACAGGAGGAAAACACAGCACGTCTTTATTACTAACATCAACTCACATAAACCATATAAAAAACAGGGTTAATATACAGGTAATAATATGTGTTATACACAGGAGTAATATGTGGGTAATACTGTATGTTATACACAGGGTTAATATGTGGGTAATAATGTACGTTATACACAGAGTTAATTTGTAGGTAATAAAGTTATACACAGGGTTAACCCTTTGCGTGCCAGAGTGGTACGCAACATATTGCAGAGCAATGTGTTGCTTACCAATCTGGCACTCATAGGGTTAATATGTAGGTTATAATATAAATTATACACAGGGTTAATATGTAGGTTATAATATAAATTATACACAGGGTTAATCTTTAGGTAATTGATATGAAATAGCGCAGGATTCGGTTCCGGGTGGAAGGAGGTGATAATGTTAACACGGAGGAAAAATCTGATTACTTTTGTCCATAGGAAAATTGATTCCATGGAAAATGATTTTCACATCTCCATCTACCAACCAGCCGAGCAAAAATCACTATTTTTATAATG
>CM074726.1:196695243-196705243 GCA_037306005.1 Rhinophrynus dorsalis | reverse complement strand
TAGTGAGTGTACAGCCTGTATAACAGTGTAAAATAGTGAGTGTACAGACTGTATAACAATGTAAAGTAGTGAGTGTACAGCCTGTATAACAGTGTAAAGTAGTGAGTGTACAGCCTGTATAACAGTGTAAAGTAGTGAGTGTACAGACTGTATAACAATGTAAAGTAGTGAGTGTACAGCCTGTATAACAGTGTAAAGTAGTGAGTGTACAGTCTGTATAACAATGTAAAGTAGTGAGTGTACAGCCTGTATAACAGTGTAAAATAGTGAGTGTACAGACTGTATAACAATGTAAAGTAGTGAGTGTACAGCCTGTATAACAGTGTAAAGTAGTGAGTGTACAGCCTGTATAACAATGTAAAGTAGTGAGTGTACAGCCTGTATAACAGTGTAAAGTAGTGAGTGTACAGTCTGTATAACAATGTAAAGTAGTGAGTGTACAGCCTGTATAACAGTGTAAAGTAGTGAGTGTACAGACTGTATAACAATGTAAAGTAGTGAGTGTACAGCCTGTATAACAGTGTAAAGTAGTGAGTGTACAGCCTGTATAACAATGTAAAGTAGTGAGTGTACAGTCTGTATAACAGTGTAAAGTAGTGAGTGTACAGACTGTATAACAATGTAAAGTAGTGAGTGTACAGCCTGTATAACAGTGTAAAGTAGTGAGTGTACAGACTGTATAACAATGTAAAGTAGTGAGTGTACAGCCTGTATAACAGTGTAAAGTAGTGAGTGTACAGCCTGTATAACAATGTAAAGTAGTGAGTGTACAGCCTGTATAACAATGTAAAGTAGTGAGTGTACAGCCTGTATAACAGTGTAAAGTAGTGAGTGTACAGCCTGTATAACAGTGTAAAGTAGTGAGTGTACAGCCTGTATAACAATGTAAAGTAGTGAGTGTACAGCCTGTATAACAGTGTAAAGTAGTGAGTGTACAGACAGTATAACAGTGTAAAGTAGTGAGTGTACAGCCTGTATAACAATGTAAAGTAGTGAGTGTACAGTCTGTATAACAGTGTAAAGTAGTGAGTGTACAGCCTGTATAACAGTGTAATGTAGTGAGTGTACAGCCAGTATAACAGTGTAAAGTAGTGAGTGTACAGTCTGTATAACAATGTAAAGTAGTGAGTGTACAGCCTGTATAACAATGTAAAGTAGTGAGTGTACAGCCTGTATAACAATGTAAAGTAGTGAGTGTACAGCCTGTATAACAATGTAAAGTAGTGAGTGTACAGACTGTATAACAGTGTAAAGTAGTGAGTGTACAGTCTGTATAACAGTGTAAAGTAGTGAGTGTACAGTCTGTATAACAGTGTAAAGTAGTGAGTGTACAGACAGTATAACAATGTAAAGTAGTGAGTGTACAGACTGTATAACAATGTAAAGTAGTGAGTGTACAGCCTGTATAACAATGTAAAGTAGTGAGTGTACAGCCTGTATAACAGTGTAAAGTAGTGAGTGTACAGCCTGTATAACAGTGTAATGTAGTGAGTGTACAGCCAGTATAACAGTGTAAAGTAGTGAGTGTACAGTCTGTATAACAATGTAAAGTAGTGAGTGTACAGCCTGTATAACAGTGTAAAGTAGTGAGTGTACAGTCTGTATAACAGTGTAAAGTAGTGAGTGTACAGCCTGTATAACAATGTAAAGTAGTGAGTGTACAGTCTGTATAACAATGTAAAGTAGTGAGTGTACAGACAGTATAACAATGTAAAGTAGTGAGTGTACAGACTGTATAACAATGTAAAGTAGTGAGTGTACAGCCTGTATAACAGTGTAAAGTAGTGAGTGTACAGTCTGTATAACAGTGTAAAGTAGTGAGTGTACAGCCTGTATAACAGTGTAAAGTAGTGAGTGTACAGCCTGTATAACAGTGTAAAGTAGTGAGTGTACAGTCTGTATAACAGTGTAAAGTAGTGAGTGTACAGCCTGTATAACAATGTAAAGTAGTGAGTGTACAGTCTGTATAACAATGTAAAGTAGTGAGTGTACAGACAGTATAACAATGTAAAGTAGTGAGTGTACAGACTGTATAACAATGTAAAGTAGTGAGTGTACAGCCTGTATAACAGTGTAAAGTAGTGAGTGTACAGCCTGTATAACAGTGTAAAGTAGTGAGTGTACAGACTGTATAACAATGTAAAGTAGTGAGTGTACAGCCTGTATAACAATGTAAAGTAGTGAGTGTACAGCCTGTATAACAGTGTAAAGTAGTGAGTGTACAGCCTGTATAACAGTGTAAAGTAGTGAGTGTACAGACTGTATAACAATGTAAAGTAGTGAGTGTACAGCCTGTATAACAGTGTAAAGTAGTGAGTGTACAGCCTGTATAACAGTGTAAAGTAGTGAGTGTACAGACTGTATAACAATGTAAAGTAGTGAGTGTACAGCCTGTATAACAGTGTAAAGTAGTGAGTGTACAGACTGTATAACAGTGTAAAGTAGTGAGTGTACAGCCTGTATAACAATGTAAAGTAGTGAGTGTACAGCCTGTATAACAGTGTAAAGTAGTGAGTGTACAGTCTGTATAACAATGTAAAGTAGTGAGTGTACAGCCTGTATAACAGTGTAAAGTAGTGAGTGTACAGTCTGTATAACAATGTAAAGTAGTGAGTGTACAGCCTGTATAACAGTGTAAAGTAGTGAGTGTACAGTCTGTATAACAGTGTAAAGTAGTGAGTGTACAGTCTGTATAACAGTGTAAAGTAGTGAGTGTACAGTCTGTATAACAATGTAAAGTAGTGAGTGTACAGCCTGTATAACAGTGTAAAGTAGTGAGTGTACAGTCTGTATAACAGTGTAAAGTAGTGAGTGTACAGTCTGTATAACAGTGTAAAGTAGTGAGTGTACAGTCTGTATAACAATGTAAAGTAGTGAGTGTACAGCCTGTATAACAATGTAAAGTAGTGAGTGTACAGTCTGTATAACAGTGTAAAGTAGTGAGTGTACAGACAGTATAACAATGTAAAGTAGTGAGTGTACAGCCTGTATAACAATGTAAAGTAGTGAGTGTACAGCCTGTATAACAATGTAAAGTAGTGAGTGTACAGACTGTATAACAATGTAAAGTAGTGAGTGTACAGCCTGTATAACAGTGTAAAGTAGTGAGTGTACAGCCTGTATAACAGTGTAAATTTGCTGTCCCCCTCAAAATAACTCAACACACAGCCATTAATGTCTACACCTCGGCAACAAAAGTGAGTGCACCCCTAAGTGGAAATGTCCAAATTGGGACCAAAGTGTCAATATTTTGTGTGGCCACCATTATTTTCCAGCACTGACATACCCTTCTTGGGCATGGAGTTCACCAGCGATTCACAGGTTGCCACTGGAGTCCTCTTCCACTCCTCCATGACAACATCACAGAGCTGGTGGATGTTAGAGACCTTGCACTCCCCCACCTTCCATTTGAGGATGCCCCACAATTGCTCAGTAGGGTTTAGGTCTGGAGACATGCTTGGCCAGTCCATCACCTTTACCCTCAGCTTCTTTAGCAAGGCAGTGGTCGTCTTGGAGGTGTGTTTGGGGTCGTTATCATGTTGGAATACTCCTCCGAAGGGAGGGGATCCTGGTCTGCTTCAGTATGTCACAGCACACGGCATTCATGGTTCCCTCAATGAACTGTAGCTCCCCAGTGCCGGCAGCACTCATGCAGGCCCAGACCATGACACTCCCACCACCATGCTTGACTGTAGGCAAGACACACTTGTCTTTGTATTCCTCACCTAGTTGCCGACACACACACTTGACACCATCTGAACCAAATAAGTTTATCTTGGTCTCATCGGACCACAGGACATGGTTCCAGTAATCCATGTCCTTAGTCTGCTTGTCATCAGCAAACTGTTTGCTGACTTTCTTGTGCATCATCTTTAGAAGAGGCTTCCTTCTGGGACGACAGCCATGCAGACCAATTTGATGCAGTGTGTGGCGTATGGTCTGAGCACTGACAGACTGACCCCCCACCCCTTCAACCTCTGCAGAAATTCTGGCTGCACTCATACATCTATTTCCCAAAGACAACCTCTGGATATGATGCTGAGCACGTGCACTCAACTTCTTTGGTCGGCCATGGCGAGGCCTGTTCTGAGTGGAACCTGTCCTGTGAAACCGCTGTATGGTCTTGCCCATCGTGCTGCAGCTCAGTATCAGGGTCTTGGCGATCTTCTTATAGCCTAGGCCATCTTTATGTAGAGCAACAATTCTTTTTTTCAGATCCTCAGAGAGTTCTTTACCATGAGGTGCCATGATGAACTTCCAGTGACCAGTATGAGAGAGTGTGAGAGTGATAACACCAAATTTAACACACCTGCTCCCCATTCACACCTGAGACCTTGTAACACTAACGAGTCACATGACACCGGGGAGGGAAAATGGCTAATTGGGCCCAATTTGCACATTTCCACTTAGGGGTGTACTCACTTTTGTTGCCAAGGTTTAGACATTAATGGCTGTGTGTTGAGTTATTATGAGGGGGACAGCAAATTTACACTGTTATACAGGCTGTACACTCACTACTTTACACTGTTATACAGGCTGTACACTCACTACTTTACATTGTTATACAGACTGTACACTCACTACTTTACACTGTTATACAGGCTGTACACTCACTACTTTACACTGTTATACAGACTGTACACTCACTACTTTACACTGTTATACAGGTTGTACACTCACTACTTTACACTGTTATACAGGCTGTACACTCACTACTTTACATTTTAGCATAGTGTCATTTCTTCAGTGTTGTCACATGAAAGATAAAATAAAAATATTTACAAAAATGTGAGGGGTGCACTCACTTATGTGAGATACTGTGTGTGTGTATTTATGTATGTGTGTGTGTGTGTGTATGTGTGTGTGCGTATATGTGTATGTGTTTGTGTGTGTGTGTATATGTGTGTGTGTGTGTGTATATGCGTATGTGTGTATGTATGTGTGTATGTGTGTGTGTGTGTGTGTGTGTACATGTGTATATGTGTGTGTATGTGTGTGTATGTGTGTGTATGTGTGTATGTGTGTGTGTATGTATGTGTGTGTGTGTATATATGTGTGTATGTGTGTGTGTGCATATATATGTGTGTATGATTGTATGTATGTGTATGTATGTGTATTTATGTATGTATGTGTGTATGATTGTATGTGTGTATGTATGTGTGTGAGTGTGCATGTATGTGTGTGTGTATGTGTGTATGTATGTACGTATGTGTGTATGTATGTACGTATGTGTGTATGTATGTATGTGTGTGAGTGTGCATGTATGTGTGTGTGTATGTGTGTATGTATGTATGTGTGTGAGTGTGAGTGCTTTCCCCCTATAACATCCGCTTGTCTCTGGGGATAGTTTTAGATCAGAAAGCGGACTGGTACTTGTTACACAGTGACAGTAAATGAAACCTCGCTCACTTTGCCTCCATGACCTGTGTGCACAGTGAGGAGAGTGGCGCCATGTCACATGAATATTTGGGACTCACTGAGGGAGGAAGGAACGAAGAGCAAGATTTAAATTAAAAAAAAAAAAAAAAAAGAGTAACGGATTGAAGCTTTACTGCACACAACAATTTAAATAAAAATAACTTTCTCAGAGGAGAGAATGGGACTTTAAAGCAGTGGAACAAGTACAAATCCCTGAGGTACTGACACGCTCCTCTACTCGTGAACTGCAGCTGGGGGTGAAGCTGGAGAGAGGCTAAGGCCGAGGCTGCGTATAGGTGCTGGTCGGGAAACCAGATTGTGCCTCCCAATCACAGAGGACAAAACAGGATGGGAAGACCAGAAATTACTTAGGATTGAGCAGAGGAGAGGAAAACCAACAAGTAAGTTAACCCAGAAACGCAGTGTTGAATTTCTAAGGAGAAAAGGGAATGAGAGCAGACAAAGGCAGCGAAAGAGCACAGGTGAAGAAGAGGTGAACCACTAGAGGGCAGTCAGGAGGGAGATGACTGGAGGAGACTAGGTGAACGAGAGAAAAGTGGAAGAAGGAAGGTGAATCGAAGAGGAGACTGAAGGAGTGACAGAGACAAAGGTGTAGAGTATCGGTAAACCACTAGAGGGCAGTCATACGGAAATACGTGGAATTCAGGTTAGGGCGAAGGCAAAGATGGAAAAAGAAGATGAATGATCCAGGTGGACCTAAGAGGAAACAGAGGAAGAGCGGAGGTGAAGGTGCTTAGCAGTGTCAAACCACTAGAGGGCAGTCAAGAGAAAACAGCAGGGAAAAGTGAAGGTGAAGACAGAAGGGTAGAGGCAAATGGCCTAAGTGGACCTGAGAGAAGAATGAAGAAACGATGCGGGGGAGTGGCGGACAGCTAGAGGAAGATGGGAGAAAGCCAAAAGGTCAAACCAGGAAAAAGCCAAGAGACAAAGTCAGGAGGGAAGCCAAGTTTCAGACCGGTAGTTGACGGGTAACAGGAGCAATCAGGCTGAGAGTCAGGAAACTGACTCATAGAACGGGCAATTTAAGCGGAAATTTAAAGGAAGGCAGATTTGGCCAGTCCCAAGGAGAGAGGGACAGGTACTCCACTCTCGACTGTAACTGATTTGGAGAATTGTCCATTTACAACAACACACTGATCCCTATCCTTCAACCAATTTTCTATCCAGACGAAAAGGTTATCTACTAGCCCCAATTTCCTTATTTTATACCCCAGCCTTCTGTGTGGCACTGTATCAAATGCCTTTCCAAAATCTAGATACATACAGTTAGGCCAGGAAATATTTGGACACTGACACAAGTTTTGTTATTTCGGCTGTTTACCAAAATAAATCCAACTTACAGTTAAATAATGAATATGGGCTTAAAGGGATAGTAATACTTCGTTTTGTCTTTATTTTATTTTGTAGGCATTAAAAAAACATGAAGAACAATATAATTCTTATCTCTCAAACCTTTATGGTTTGAGAGATATTCACAAGTAAAGTTTCCCCTCCCGCCCCTTTTACCTAGTGTAAGCCATCTCTTCTCAGATGTGGAATCCAGTCCATAGACCAGACAGATAACAGCAGGGGACAATCTTCTTCCTATGAGAACAATGAAAGCCCTGCCCCCCTTGACAAGTTTTTCTGGTTTTTCCCTTATCTTAATTGAAGATTGTCCCTCTCTGCAGTCTACCTGGTCACCTCCCTTCTGATCTGGCTGAACAGTGTTACATCAGTAAAAGGGGCGGGAGGGGGATACTTTGTCATTGAATTACTCTTGTACTACAACTCTGACAGAATTGATATAACACTCTCCAAAGTCCAAATACTATGATGATTAATTAGAGCTTCTTTTATTATGAAACATTACTATCCCTTTAAAGTGCAGTCTCTCGGCTTTAATTTGAGGGTATTCACATCCAAATTGGAGGAAGGGTTTAGGACTGACAGCTTTTTAATATGTACCCCCCTCTTTTTCAATGGAGCAAAAGTAATTGGACAATTGACTGAAAAGCTGTTTCATGGACAGATGTGGGCTATTCCTTCGTTATTTCTTCATCAGTTCAGCAGGTAAAAGATCTGAAGTTGATTCCAGGTGTAGCATTCACATTTGGAAGCTGTTGCTGTGAACCCACAACATGAGGTCACATGAGCTCTCAATGCAAGTGAAACAGGCCATCCTTAGGCTACAAAAAAAAATCCATCAGAGAGATAGCAGGAACATTAGGAGTGACCAAGTCAACAGTTTGGTACATTCTGAGTAAAAAAGAATGCACGTGTGAGCTCTGCAACACAAAAAGGCCTGGACGTCCATGGAAGACAAGAGTGGTGGATGATAGTAGATAAAGAAAAACCACTTCATAACATCAAGCTAAGTGAAGAACACTCTCCAGGAGGTAGGCATATCATTATCCAAGTCTACCATAAAGAGAATACTTCATGAGACCAAATACAGAGGGTTCACCACAAGGAGTAAACCATTCGTAAGCCTCAAGAATAGAAAGGTCAGATTAGACATTGCCAAAAAACATCTAAAAAGCCAGCCCAGTTCTGGAACAGCATTCTTTGGACAGATGAAACGAAGATCAACCTGTACCAGAATGATGGGAAGAAAAAAGTATGGAGAAGGCTTGGAACGGCTCATGATCCAAAGCATACCACATCATCTGTAAAACACGGTGTGTTTGGCATGACAAGCATGGCTTCCAATGACACTGGGTCACTATTGGTTATTGATGATGTGACAGAAGCAGCCGGATGAATTCTGCAGTGTATAGGGATATATCGTCTGCTCACATTCAGCCAAATTCAGCAAAGTTGATTGGACGGCGCTTCACTTTACAGATGGACAATGACCCTAAACATACGGCTAAAGCAACCCAGGAGTTTATAAAGGCAAAAACTGGAATATTCTGCAATGGCCAAGACAATCACCTGATCTCAACACGATTGTGCACGCATTTCATTTGCTGAAGACAAAACTTAAGGCAGAAAGACCCACAAACGAACAACAACTGAAGACACCTGCAGTAAAGTCCTGGCAAAGCCTCACAAAGGAGGAAACCCAGCGCTTGGTGATGTCCATGATTCCAGACTTCACGCAGTCATTGCCTGCAAAGGATTCTTGACAAAATATTAAGAATGAACATTTTATTTATGGTTGTGTTAATTTGTCCAATTACATTTGAGCCCCTGAAACAAGGGGACTTTGTATGAAAATGGTTGCAATTCCTAAATGTTTAAAGGGATAGTAATACTTGAAAATAATTTTATTTTATATTGTAGACCTTAAAAATGATATAAGTCTTATCTCCCAAACCTTTATGGTTTGGGAGATATTCACATGTAAAATATAGTAAAGTTTCCTTTTCCTGGCTGTTTCAGCCAAGTCTGCCATCTAGTGGACAGATTTGGAATTCGGTCCACAGAGCAACCGGCAGCTCTTTAGCAGTGCCGAGATCACAATCTTTGAAAATAATTACTTAATTGGAACTGTGTACAAAGTGTGCCTGGCTTGCAAGCACACTTTGTAGACCATTCCAATTAAGAAATTCTTTTTAAAGATGGTGATCTCAGCACTTCTGGAGAGGCACAGCCGGTCCTGGGACCGGATTCCAAATCTGAAGGGTGGAGCAATGATGTCACTCCAGGGGAAACTTTACTTCTGAATATCTCCCAAACCATAAAGGTTTGGGAGATAAGACTTATATCATTTTTCATGTTTTTTTAAGGGCTACAATATAAAATAAACATATTTTCAAGTATTACTATCCCTTTAATATGATATTTTTGTTCAACTCCTTGAATTAAAGGGATAGTAATACTTCATTTTATCTTTATTTTATTTTGTAGGCATTAAAAAAACATAAAGAACAATATAAGTCTTATCTCTCAAACCTTTATGGTTTAAGATATATTCACAAGCAAAGTATCCCCCCCTGTTCAGCCAGATCTGAAGAGAGGTGCCCAGGTAGACTGCAGAGAGGGACAATCTTCAATTAAGAGAAGGGAAAAACCTGAAAAACTTGTCAAGATGGACAGGGCTTTCATTGTTCTCATAGGAAGAAGATTGTCCCCTGCAGTTATCTGTCTGGTCTATGGACTGCATTCCACATCTGAGAAGAGATGGCTTACACTAGGTAAAAGGGGAGGGAGGGGAAACTTTGCTTGTGAATATCTCTTAAACCATAAAGATTTGAGAGATAAGACTTATATCGTTCGTCATGTTTTTTTAATGCCTACAAAATACGATAAAGTTAAAACAAAGTATTACTATCCCTTTAAAGCTGTAAGTCTGCACTTCAACTGCATCTCAGTTGTTTCATTTCATATCCATTGTGGTGGAATACAGAGCTAAAATTATGAAAATTGTGTCAGTGTCCAAATATTTCAGACCTAACAGTAATACATAAACTACCTTATCATTATCTAGATTGCTATTTACTTGTTCATAGAAGCTCAAAAGATTAGTTTCGCATGATCTATTCCTCATAAAGCCCGGCACCGCTCCTGTCTCCTTTATATAGTCACATCCAAGGCACATGAAGTGGGGCAGAACCTCTGGGAAAAGAAAGACAAA
>CM074726.1:196617743-196692743 GCA_037306005.1 Rhinophrynus dorsalis | reverse complement strand
TGTGCTGTATATACATGTCATGGTTAGTAGTGTGTGTGAGGAGGAGACTGGCACTGCCACTGCCCGCACTGTACCTGTACTGTGTATACATGTCATGGTGTAGTAGTGTGTGTGAGGAGACTGGCACTGCCACTGCCTGCACTGTACCTGTGCTGTGTATACATGTCATGGTGTAGTAGTGTGTGAGGAGGAGACTGGCACTGCCACTGCCTGCACTGTACCTGTGCTGTGTATACATGTCATGGTGTAGTAGTGTGTGTGTGTGTGAGGAGACTGGCACTGCCACTGCCTGTACTGTACCCGTGCTGTGTATACATGTCATGGTGTAGTAGTGTGTGTGTGAGGAGACTGGTACTGCCACTGTCTGCACTGTACCTGTGCTGTGTATACATGTCATGGTGTAGTAGTGTGTGTGAGTAGGAGACTGGCACTGCCACTGCCTGCACTGTACCTGTGCTGTGTATACATGTCATGGTGTAGTAGTGTGTGTGAGTAGGAGACTGGCACTGCCACCACCTGCACTGTACCTGTGCTGTGTATACATGTCATGGTGTAGTTGTGTGTGAAGAGACTGGCACTGCCACTGCCTGCACTGTACCTGTGCTGTGTATACATGTCATGGTGTAGTAGTGTGTGTGTGTGAGGAGACTGGCACTGCCACTGCCTGAACTGTACCTGTGCTGTGTATACATGTCATGGTGTAGTAGTGTGTGTGTGTGAGGAGACTGGCACTGCCACCGCCTGCACTGTACCTGTGCTGTGTATACATGTCATGGTGTAGTAGTGTGTGTGAGGAGACTGGTACTGCCACTGTCTGCACTGTACCTGTGCTGTGTATACATGTCATGGTGTAGTAGTGTGTGTGTGAGTAGGAGACTGGCACTGCCACTGCCTGCACTGTACCTGTGCTGTGTATAGATGTCATGGTGTAGTAGTGTGTGTGAGGAGACTGGCACTGCCACTGCCTGCACTGTACCTGTACTGTGTATACATGTCATGGTGTAGTAGTGTGTGTGAGGAGACTGGCACTGCCACTGCCTGTACTGTACCTGTGCTGTGTATACATGTCATGGTGTAGTAGTGTGTATAGACTGGCACTGCCACTGCCTGCACTGTACCTGTGCTGTGTATACATGTCATGGTGTAGTAGTGTGTGTGGGAGGAGACTGGCACTGCCGCTGCCTGCACTGTACCTGTGCTGTGTATACATGTCATGGTGTAGTAGTGTGTGTGTGAGGAGACTGGCACTGCCGCTGCCTGCACTGTAACTGTGCTGTGTATACATGTCATGGTGTAGTAGTGTGTGTGTGAGGAGACTGGCACTGCCGCTGCCTGCACTGTACCTGTGCTGTGTATACATGTCATGGTGTAGTAGTGTGTGTGTGAGGAGACTGGCACTGCCACTGCCTGCACTGTACCTGTACTGTGTATACATGTCATGGTGTAGTAGTGTGTGTGAGAAGACTGCCACTGCCTGCACTGTACCTGTGTTGTGTATACATGTCATGGTGTAGTAGTGTGTGTGTGTGTGAGGAGGAGACTGGCACTGCCACTGCCTGCACTGTACCTGTACTGTGTATACATGTCATGGTGTAGTAGTGTGTGTGTGAGGAGGAGACTGGCACTGCCACTGCCTGCACTGTACCTGTGCTGTGTATACATGTCATGGTGTAGAGTGTGAGGAGGAGACTGGCACTGCCACTGCCTGCACTGTACCTGTACTGTGTATACATGTCATGGTGTAGTAGTGTGTGTGTGAGGAGGAGACTGGCACTGCCACTGCCTGCACTGTACCTGTGCTGTGTATACATGTCATGGTGTAGTAGTGTGTGTGTGAGAAGACTGGCATTGCCACTGCCTGCACTGTACCTGTGCTGTGTATACATGTCATGGTGTAGTAGTGTGTGTGTGGAGGAGACTGGCACTGCCACTGCCTGCACTGTACCTGTGCTGTGTATACATGTCATGGTGTAGTAATGTGTGTGTGTGAGGAGGAGACTGGCAGTGCCACTGCCTGCACTGTACCTGTGCTGTGTATACATGTCATGGTGTAGTAGTGTGTGTGTGAGGAGACTGGCACTGCCACTGCCTGCACTGTACCTGTACTGTGTATACATGCCATGGTGTAGTAATGTGTGTGTGAGGAGACTGGCACTGCCACTGTCTGCACTGTACCTGTGCTGTGTATACATGTCATGGTGTAGTAGTGTGTGTGTGAGGAGAAGACTGGCACTGCCACTGCCTGCACTGTACCTGTGCTGTGTATACATGTCATGGTGTAGTAGTGTGTGTGTGAGGAGACTGGCACTGCCACTGCCTGCACTGTACCTGTACTGTGTATACATGCCATGGTGTAGTAATGTGTGTGTGAGGAGACTGGCACTGCCACTGTCTGCACTGTACCTGTGCTGTGTATACATGTCATGGTGTAGTAGTGTGTGTGTGAGGAGGAGACTGGCACTGCCACTGCCTGCACTGTACCTGTGCTGTGTATACATGTCATGGTGTAGTAGTGTGTGTGTGAGGAGGAGACTGCCACTGCCTGCACTGTACCTGTGCTGTGTATACATGTCATGGTGTAGTAGTGTGTGTGTGAGGAGGAGACTGGCACTGCCACTGCCTGCACTGTACCTGTGCTGTGTATACATGTCATGGTGTAGTAGTGTGTGTGTGAGGTACTGGCACTGCCACTATCTGCACTGTACCTGTGCTGTGTATACATGTCATGGTGTAGTTGTGTGTGTGAGGAGACTGGCATTGCCACTGCCTGCACTGTACCTGTGCTGTGTATACATGTCATGGTGTAGTAGTGTGTGTGTGTGAGGAGGAGACTGGCACTGCCACTGTCTGTACTGTACCTGTGCTGTGTATACATGTCATGGTGTAGTAGTGTGTATGTGAGGAGGAGACTGGCACTGCCACTGCCTGCACTGTACCTGTGCTGTGTATACATGTCATGGTGTATTAGTGTGTGTGTGAGGAGACTGGCACTGCCACTGTCTGCACTGTACCTGTGCTGTGTATACATGTCATGGTGTAGTAGTGTGTGTGTGAGGAGGAGACTTGTACTGCCACTGCCTGCACTGTACCTGTGCTGTGTATACATGTCATGGTGTAGTAGTGTGTGTGTACACCGACACTGCCTGCACTGTACCTGTGCTGTGTATACATGTCATGGTGTAGTAGTGTGTGTATACACTGACACTGCCTGCACTGTACCTGTGCTATGTATACATGTCATGGTGTAGTAGTGTGTGTGTACACTGCCACTGCCTGCACTGTACCTGTGCTGTGTATACATGTCATGGTGTAGTAGTGTGTGTGTGAGGAGACTGGCACTGCCACTGCCTGCACTGTACCTGTGCTGTGTATACATGTCATGGTGTAGTAGTGTGTGTGTACACTGACACTGCCTGCACTGTACCTGTGCTGTGTATACATGTCATGGTGTAGTAGTGTGTGTATACACTGACACTGCCTGCACTGTACCTGTGCTGTGTATACATGTCATGGTGTAGTAGTGTGTGTATACACTGTCACTGCCTGCACTGTACCTGTACTGTGTATACATGTCATGGTGTAGTAGTGTGTGTATACACTGCCACTGCCTGCACTGTACCTGTGCTGTGTATACATGTCATGGTGTAGTAGTGTGTGTATACACTGACACTGCCTGCACTGTACCTGTACTGTGTATACATGTCATGGTGTAGTAGTGTGTGTATACACTGACACTGCCTGCACTGTACCTGTGCTATGTACCACAGTTTGTCAATCTTCTTCTGTTCCTCCCCAAGAATTGCTGCTCTCCAGCCAGATAACATGGAGAAATCCTGCGTCATCGGAGGAGGTGGGAACGCGGCCATACTTGGGGAGGGAACAGACGAAGACTGCGGTGCAGAGCTGTACCCGCGGTCTGTCCGGAAGTAAGGTGCAGGCTCATTTTTAATAATGTAAATTTCTCGACAGCATGTTTTTTTTTTTTGTTTGTTTTAAAGTGGAACTTTCATTTTAATTAATATATTACTAAACAGGGCCGGATTTGTAATTAGGCAGAGTAGGCATCTGCCTACAGGTGCACCCACAGAGGTACCCCTGTCATTGGGATCATTCTTTGTTACCTCCCCCGCCTGGCGCCGCAACATAATGGTGAGGTCTGTGCCTTCTTCGGCACAGACCTGTAGCTGCTGAGTTCCCTCTTTGGCTCTTCAGTAATAATGCAGAGCGCTGGGAGATGACATCATCATGACATCATCTCCCATCGCTCTGCATTACTGAAGAGAAGACGGCGCGGGAGCTCCAGGTCTCACAGCAGAAGAAGGCACAGACCTCTCCTGCCGCTGGAGCACCAGGGAGAAGGCAGGAGATATAATGCGTATACCCAAATATTAGGAGGTGTGGGGGACGTTCGACGTAGCACATATATTAACTGTAATCACACTGCCCCCTTTCTTTTTGTAAAATTAAAATATATTCAATCAAATGATATCTGCTGGTCTTCTAAAAATCCTCCCTCATTCTCTTTTTATATATCGCATAATCACACAATTTATATGCGAATATATCGATATATGTGCTAGTAAGATAGGATTTAAATTCTATTTATATTCATAGATATTGTGAATATACATAATAGAGACACGCAAACAGAATTATTCTAACTCTTGCAAGAGGGTCCTAAAAAGCAATGAAAGGGTTAATTATTATACATCTGTGTGCACGCCCGTCTGAAACTTTGAGGGTTAAATTATCACAGTTGTGCGTGTAGATTTATAAGGTGGCACTCAGTGTTTAAAAAGCTCTCGTGACAAGACACATAAACATAAATATAACCTGGTATTCAATGGGTTAAAATCCATTATAACCAGGCATTTCAAACTCTTTGAGCGCTATAGATGTATCCTACACCTCTCTGGTATTCAATTGGCTAAAAATAATAGATATATCCTGGTTACAAAAACACAATACTAAACAGGCATCCTATATAATAATTCGCTAAAACGTGTGCAACGCCGCGTCATGCGCAGTAGAGACTACCCACGTCCAGCTCTGTATCAGCCGCAGCGTGGGCATCCTCTACTGCGCATGACTGCCCCGCAACCGGGTGGCAGTGACACTGTGGCCCGTGTAACGGGCTCTTCAACTAGTATAGGAATAAGATATTTATTACATAGGGTGATTATATTCCTCTGCCTCCAGACTGTAGAACACAGACATTTACTAGAGGAATCGTAATTTAACCATTTCAGTGACAGAGTGCTGCATGTACCACTGGCAATCAAATGCACCACAGTGGGGAAAAAAAATATATATATTTCAAGTTATTTAAATGTGGATTTAAAATACTGAATGCCAGAGAGGTGTCAGCAATGTAACATCTCTTTGCAAACATGTCCAGCATACAAGGAGTTAAAAGAACTGTCTCGTGATTTATGTATATAGCATGCAATTTCTCCACTTACATTGTGGAGGTGTCCAGTGGAAATGGCCAATGGGGGGGGGGGGGCTAGGGTTGCCACCTTTCCTTCAGGAAAATACCGGCCATGGCATTCCCTCCATAGACTTAACATTGGACAGAAGCCAATTTTTTACCGGCCTGCCAGTAAAATACCGGCTGGGTGGCAACCCTAGGGGGGGCGCTTCAGATTTCTGTGCCTACGGGCTCCTGAGATTTAAATACGGCCCTGTTACTAACCTAGCGATATGCAAAGTCATAATATCCTTAAAGGGATTGTAATACTTAACCCCTTAAGGACCAGCGGTCCATGGAAGTTACCTTCCCTTAAGGACCGCTTTGATCCTTGCCGACGCACCGGTACACGTGACCTGGTACACGTACAGGCGCACCGCTTTGAGGCCTAAGAGAGATCGCTCCAGTCTTGATGTGGTCAATTTTAGGCTCCGTTTTTACTTACAGCGATCCCGGTAGAGCTCTGTAAGTAAAAAGTACGTGACGTGCTATGACCGTCACTGGTTCTTAAGGGTATAAGGACCGTGACGGTCATAGCACGTCACATATTCCTTAAGGGGTTAAAATGTAAAAAATGTATGTTGTAGGGTTTATCCCCCTGAGTACAACAAGGGTACTCCCACTGCTGAGAGATATTTTATTAAAAAATTATAACAGTTCAAACTTGAATTTTTTTAGGTTCAATATCACAGTGGCCTGAAAATTTACAGTGGTGCTGTTGCTACACCATCCTATGGACTGCTCTGGTCCGTAGAACATAAATCTCTATTTGATGGTGTAGCAACAGCGCCACTGTAAATTTTCAGGCCACTGTGAAATTGCACCTAAAAAATTAAATTGTGAGCTGTTATAATTTTTTAAGAAAATATCTCTCAGCGGTGGGAGTACCCTTGTTTTATTCGGGGACATAAACCCCACAACATATATTTTTTTACATCTTAAGTATTACTGTCCCTTTAAGCTCAATAAGTCAGTGGTATTTCAGTAAAAACACATCTCCGGCAGGAACCAGAGAGCAGACAGTGCAGACATCTTAGAGGAAAGGTACCTCTGAGTCTGCACTGTCTGTCCCATTCACTGCCAGCACTGGTGGTGACGTTCTTGGTGCCTTAAGGCACCGAAAGGGACAGACCGCGCAGGCGCACAGAACTTCTCCTGTAAGCTCTGTGTAGTCTGATGCTACAGAAGATACCCCGGACTGACTGAGATTAAGAATAGTATAACTTTGTATATCTCTAGGTTAGCAATGTATCATACCTCCCATCATTTCAAATGGCCAAAGAGGGACACTTGTGTTTTAGATGGTGTTTCTTAGGACGTGGCTGGTGGGTGGGGCATTGCTGAGATTTTTAGGATACTTTGTGACTTGTCGACACCTCTTTGTATAACTGAATAAAGGATATAGAGCAAGACAAAAGTATTTTATTTACACAGGTTAATTTACAAACACATATACTGAAGATTAACTAAACATTAATGTGAGTTTTATTGCTGTGGAGCAATGTGATACACTTATATACACACCACACAGTCTGATCTCCTTAACACAGGGACACCAGGGTGATACACTTATATACACACCACACAGTCTGATCTCCTAAACACAGGGACACCAGGGTGATACACTTATATATACACCTCACAGTCTGATCTCCTAAACACAGGGACACCAGGGTGATACACTTATATACACACCACACAGTCTGATCTCCTAAACACAGGGACACCAGGGTGATACACTTCTATACACACCACACAGTCTGATCTCCTAAACACAGGGACACCAGGGTGATACACTTATATACACCACACAATCTGATCTCCTAAACACAGGGACACCAGGGTGATATGCTTATATACACACCACACAGTCTGATCTCCTACACACAGGGACACCAGGGTGATACACTTATATACACACCACACAGTCTGATCTCCTAAACACAGGGACACCAGGGTGATACACTTATATACACACCACACACTGTGATCTCCTAAACACAGGGACATCAGTGTGATACACTTCTATAAACACCACACAGTCTGATCTCCTAAACACAGGGACACCAGGGTGATACACTTATATATACACCTCACAGTCTGATCTCCTAAACACAGGGACACCAGGGTGATACACTTATATACACACCACACAGTCTGATCTCCTAAACACAGGGACACCAGGGTGATACACTTCTATACACACCACACAGTCTGATCTCCTAAACACAGGGACACCAGGGTGATACACTTATATACACCACACAATCTGATCTCCTAAACACAGGGACACCAGGGTGATATGCTTATATACACACCACACAGTCTGATCTCCTACACACAGGGACACCAGGGTGATACACTTATATACACACCACACAGTCTGATCTCCTAAACACAGGGACACCAGGGTGATACACTTATATACACACCACACAGTCTGATCTCCTAAACACAGGGACACCAGGGTGATACACTTATATACACACCACACACTGTGATCTCCTAAACACAGGGACATCAGGGTGATACACATATATACACACCGCACAATCTGATCTCCTAAACACAGGGACATCAGGGTGATACACTTATATACACACCACACAGTCTGATCTCCTAAACACAGGGACACCAGGGTGATACACTTATATACACATCACACAGTCTGATCTCCTAAACACAGGGACACCAGGGTGATACACTTCTATACACACCGCACAGTCTGATCTCCTAAACACAGGGACACCAGGGTGGTACACTTCTATACACACCGCACAGTCTGATCTCCTAAACACAGGGACACCAGAGTGATACACTTATATACACACCACACGGTCTGATCTCCTAAACACAGGGACACCAGGGTGATACACTTATATACACACCACACGATCTGATCTCCTAAACACAGGGACACCAGGGTGATACACTTATATACACACCACACAGTGTGATCTCCTAAACACAGGGACACCAGGGTGATACACTTCTATACACACCACACAGTCTGATCTCCTAAAAAGAGGGACACCAGGGTGATACACTTCTATACACACCACACAGTCTGATCTCCTATAAAGAGGGACACCAGGGTAGAAAAGAGGGACAGGGGGATTTGGGTCTCAAAGAAGGACTGTCCCTCCTAAAGAGGGACACTTGATAGGTATGATGTATTCTGGGGCAATGTATTTAAAATGAAAGTTCTGCTTTAACAAAAAAAATAAGCTATATGAGGATTGCAATAAGGTAAACTTGCATAGAGGTGATAGTTCCGATTTATGGATCCATTCACAAACACGAGCACTTTTTATAAACGTCCCCCGATTTATCACATTCTGCTGATGTTATACTGCCACCTAGGGACCACAGCTGGTACAGACTCATTTCACTCTACAGCATCCCAGTGGATAGAGTTAATCTGGCCATAGAGTGGAATAATTGTGGAATCAAACAATTGCACTGCAGGAGAGAAATAACATTTACATGAAGGCCCGTTGATATAACAAATGTTTAAATAAATGGTCATTGGATATTGTTTGCCTACAGTGCTGTTGGTTTGCTTCAGAATTGCTCCAATTTCCCTGTTATATCAGACTCAGCGGTGAAGTCCTCCTGTGCTGTATTGTCCTCGCTCAGTACATCTGTCATACTGACAGCTCCATTAGACACTTCCCGAGCAGTAAGTAATGTGCTTTTACCTGGTTCAATGACACATATTGATTCCTTTGTTCAGTTTATTATATTTCGAGCTGAGATCCTCATGTGCCAGCCTTACCTACAGTGAAGATCTGGAAGAGGAATCTTGTTTTAATGTCTACAAGTGGGACATTGATTAGATATCCATGTAGTTACATCTCCATATCATCCGACATTTCAACTGGCCAAAGAGGGACACTTGTGTTACAGAAGCTGGAATCGTGGCTGGTGGGCGAGGCATTACCAATTTTTATTTGTTATTTATTGACACCTCTCAATACATGATTTAGAGCAAGACCAGCGTATTTTATTTACACAGACTAATTTTATATTTAAATATTAATGTGAGTTTTATTGTTCTGGAGCAATGTGATATCATCCAGGGACACCAGGGTGATACACTTATATACACACCACACAGTCTGATCTCCTAAACACAGGGACACCAGGGTGATACACTTATATACACATCACACAGTCTGATCTACTAAACACAGGGACACCAGGGTGATACACTTATATACACATCACACAGTCTGATCTCCTAAACACAGGGACACCAGGCTGATACACTTCTATACACACCACACAGTCTGATCTCCTAAACACAGGGACACCAGGGTGATACACTTATATACACATCACACAGTCTGATCTACTAAACACAGGGACACCAGGGTGATACACTTATATACACATCACACAGTCTGATCTCCTAAACACAGGGACACCAGGCTGATACACTTATATACACACCACACAGTCTGATCTCCTAAACACAGGGACACCAGGGTGATACACTTATATATACACACCACACAGTCTGATCTCCTAAACACAGGGACACCAGGGTGATACACTTCTATACACACCACACAGTCTGATCTCCTAAACACAGGGGCACCAGTGTGATACACTTATATACACACCACACAGTCTGATCTCCTAAACACAGGGACACCAGGGTGATACACTTATATACACATCACACAGTCTGATCTCCTAAACACAGGGACACCAGGGTGATACACTTCTATACACACCACACAGTCTGATCTCCTAAACACAGGGACACCAGGGTGATACACTTATATACACACCACACAGTCTGATCTCCTAAACATAGGGACACCAGGATGATACACTTATATATACACACCACACAGTCTGATCTCCTAAACACAGGGACACCAGGGTGATACACTTCTATACACACCACACGGTCTGATCTCCTAAACACAGGGACACCAGGGTGATACACTTATATACACACCGCACAGTGTGATCTCCTAAACACGGGGACACCAGGGTGATACACTTATATACACACCACACAGTCTGATCTCCTAAACACAGGGACACCAGGGTGATACACTGATATACACACCACACAGTCTGATCTCCTAAACACGGACACCAGGGTGATACACTTCTATACACACCACACAGTCTGATCTCCTAAACACAGGGACACCAGGGTGATACACGTCTATACACACCACACAGTCTGATCTCCTAAACACAAGGACACCAGGGTGATACACTTATATACACACCACCCAGTCTGATCTCCTAAACACAGGGACACCAGGGTGATACACTTATATACACACCAGACAGTCTGATTTCCTAAACACAGGGACACCAGGGTGATACACTGATATACACACCACACAGTCTGATCTCCTAAACACGGACACCAGGGTGATACACTTATATACACACCACACAGTCTGATCTCCTAAACACAGGGACACCAGGGTGATACACTTATATACACACCACACAGTCTGATCTCCTAAACACAGGGACACCAGGGTGATACACTTATATACACACCACACAGTCTGATCTCCTAAACACGGACACCAGGGTGATACACTTATATACACACCACACAGTCTGATCTCCTAAACACAGGGACACCAGGGTGATACACTTCTATACACACCACACAGTCTGATCTCCTAAACACAGGGACACCAGGGTGATACACTTATATATACACCACACAGACTGATCTCCTAAACACAGGGACACCAGGGTGATACACTTATATACACACCACACAGTCTGATCTTCTAAACACAGGGACACTAGGGTGATACACTTATATATACACCACACGGTCTGACCTCCTAAACACAGGGACACCAGGGTGATACACTTATATACACACCGCACAGTCTGATCTCCTAAACACAGGGACACCAGGGTGATACACTTATATACACACCACACAGTCTGATCTTCTAAACACAGGGACACCAGGGTGGGAAAGAGGGACAGAGGGATTGCAATCCGACAGGAACTGTCCTTCCTGAAGAGGAATGCTTGGGAGATACAGACCCCTAATTTCTCCTAGGGACACTTGGGAGCTATGGACTGCTAATATCTCCTAAACAGGGACACTTCAGAGGTATGAAGTCCTAATATCTCCTAAAGAGGGACACCTAGGAGGTATATACCCTGAATACCTCCTAAAGTGGGACACTTGGGAGACATGTACCCTTAATATCTCCTAAAAAGGGACACTTGGGAGGTACGGACCTGTACTATCTCCTAAAGAGGGACACTTGGAGGTATAGACCCCTAATATCTCCTAAAGAGGGACACTTGAGAGGTAAGGACCCATAATATCTCCTAAAGAGGGACACTTGGGAGGTGCGGACCCCTAATATTTCTTAAAGGGACACTTGGGAGGTATGGACCTCTAATATCTCCTAAAGAGGGACATTTGGGAGGTATGGACCCCTTATATCTCCTAAAGAGAGACATTTGGGAGGTATGGACCCCTTTTATCTCCTAAAGAGAGATATTTGGGAGGTAAGCAGCCCTAATATCTCCTAAAGAGTGATATTTGGAAGGTATGGACCCTTAATATTTCTTAAAGAGGGACACTTGAGAGGTACAGATCCCTAATATGGTGTGGCCCCATAGAGGCCTGATCTCAACATCATTGAGTCTGTCTGGGATTACATGAAGAGAGAAAGAGAGAAGCAACTGAGGCCTAAATTGACATAAAAATTGTGGTTAGTTCTCCAAGATGTTTGGAACAACCTACCTGCCGAGTTCCTTATCAAAACTGTGTGCAAATGTACCTAGAATTGATGCTGCTTTGAAGGCAAAGGGTGGTCACACAAATATTGATTTGATTTCGATTTTTTCTGCTGGTCACTCACTTTTTGATAACAATAAACTATTAACATGTCTGTTTTTGAAAGCATTCTTACTCTAAAGCATTTTTTCACACCTGCCTAAGACTTTTCCACAGTATTGTAGATAGATATGAGATAGATAGATAGATAGATAGATAGATAGATAGATAGATAGATAACAGACAGATAGCTAGATATGGGATAGATGGATAAATAGATGGATAGATAGATAGATGGATAGATAGGAGATAGATAGGTAGATAGATAGATAGATAGATAGATAGATAGATAGATAGATAGATATGAGATAGATAGATAGATAGATGGATAGATAGGAGATAGATAGATAGATAGATAGATAGATAGATAGATAGATATGAGATAGATAGATAGATAGATAGATAGATGATAGATAAATAGATAGATAGATAGATAGATAGATAGATAGATAGATAGATATGAGACAGATAGATAGATATGGGATAGATGGATAGATAGATAGATAGATAGATAGATAGATAGATAGATAGATAGATAATGTGCCAGAGGCAAGCAGTGGTATCTCTAAGATATACAGAAAGGCAAAGGGAAAACTCCTGTTTGTCTTGTGTATGTACAAGCAGTGATCATGTTTGAGGTTCTCTGAGGACTGGTTGGAACACCTGAATGTTAGAGGAAACAGGTAAATATAGAACCTATGCTCTAGGGAACCGTAAGGGTAATATTTCACAGATCTCACCTCTACACCTTTTATATCCAGACAATAGGCAGCAAACACCCCCAAGGCCCCAGCCCCCCACCATCTTTCTAGTTCCCATCCCATCCCCCGGAGCCCGTCCGCTTGAGTCCACACAAAATAGTAATGGCCCGAAACGCGCAGGCCCTCGGAGTACCTCCAAACCAAACATCCCCTAGATGAAACACCTATAATAGAGAGCACCCTCATCCCCTCCCCTCCGTGCGCCCCAAGATATTCCCTTCGTAATTATCTTGGGCTCTATAAAATCCCCTTAGGGCTTCACCATTATTCCAATTTTATCTCCCTTGAGTACAATACAAACGTTCAATTATCACCCACGAAATAGGGGTCTGGCGTGTATTAACCCTACACACCACACTCCCATTCCGCTCTTTGAGCCCCTCGTTTACCATTTACCATACATATGCATGAGAGAGAGAAAAAAAAAAAGCTATATCTCCAGCTTCTAACCCCCCTCTCCCTATTTTTAGCAATACCTCTAATTACACCTAATTGGTGAACTCTACCTTACAACAAAATATTCTACTAATCCCCCAATTACCCCTCCTCTATTTATTCCCCCACCACTAACTATAAGTTATATTACCTATTGGACCCAGTGGCTATTCAAACTTTACCCTACATCACACCCCCTGTGTATTATAAAAAAATCCAATCATTACTTTCAAAATTATCTTAATTGTGTCCTCACCAAAGACTAATTTCCATCCACATTCGTCATATGTGAACCTAACCATCACTATGCTAATCAAATACAATCATGTGCATATTTCCTTCTATCAATACCACCAGTGTTCTAACTATTTCCCCTATAAGTGATTCACTATACCAAAGCCTCCCAGTCTCCCCACTCTGTGGAAAAAAAACACAACTTAGATTAATAATAACATATTCCTCTACAACCCCTCAATTACTATTATTAAGACTCTAATAAAGTACTTAACCAGTTGGCTGCTGCCTCCTGATCTTGAAATGAGAGCCACTCATTCTCATTATTTATAATTAACTTTGTGGGAACTTTTATGTTCTTGGCCCTAAGTTCTTTGGTCACATTAACGAATGATCTTCTTCTACTCCTTGTCTCCCATGACTAGTCTGGGAATATCTTGATTGCTGAAAATCTCTCTCCTATGTTCTTTTTAGTCTTATATGCTGACCATACCTTTTCTTTAAAACCATACGAGTGGAAACATATTATCACGTCTCTTGGGGCCGCATCTGGGGCACCTTTGGGTTTATAAATCCTATAGCATCTATCTATTACCACCTCTGATGAGGAACACCCCACTCCTATTGCCGCCAAATAATCCTGAATATATTGTTCCAGTTCCTTTATTCCTATTTCTTCACTTATGTCCCGGAATCTCACATTGTTTCTCCTGGATCTGTCCTCTAACTCATTTACTTTCCCCTCCAACATTTCACAATCTTATTATAATTATCTGTTGTTATAGAGAGCTGAAACTCCATTGCTTCAACTTTATCTTCTATCTTCCCCATTTTTTGGGACATTTGTGCTATGTCTGATCGCAATTCATTAGCACATCTTGCTATCTCTGTGTTTATCTGTTGAAATTGGTTCTGGAGACCTGTATTTAATGTATCTGAAAAGCCTTCTATATTGTCTCTGTTCGCATTTCCTCCTTGGTTTTCCTGATCCACATTAGGTTCCAGTCCATCTTTTCTAAAAGGCGATTGGGTGGTATAAAAATCAGACATCCTCTTATCTGACTTATTATCTTTCATATCTTTCTTATTTTTTTCCCCCGATTGAGTAGCATCCTGGGTTTTCTTTGAGGCCATCTTGACTGATTAAAGAAGAGAGGAAAAATAGAATAAAGTAAGCCTTTACCACTCTCATTAACGCTGATAAAAATGTATCCACTTCTCTAATGGGTCTCAGCTGATTCTCTTATGGCCCACTCTAGCTAGGCTTTCCCTTTACTTTCATCTAATGCCTCTCCGAATAGTATCACAATTTAGACTTAGCAAGTCGGACCAGCACTCGCCTTTGTATCCACTTCTCCTGAGACCTGGTCAATGCTCTCATACGTAATTGCTTTAGCTAGGCCTTATAGGTGTACTTCTCTTCTTATAGTCACATCATTTAAATCACTTATACCCTCCATACGGAGAATCCTGAGAGCTGCAACTTCCAGCATTAATAATCCTGGGTAGGGGCCGCAGTAATAAATTACACCACCACCATTCCTCTCCTGGGAAGGTCAATATATCCGTCTCTCTTATCTCTATGTCCCAGCTCTTTTTCCCAACCTCCGCCTCTCCTTCCACTCCCCGTCACATCACCTCCACATCTGCTGCTCCATCTTGCCCACCCAACACTCAGCCGCTTGATGTATCTTGGCTGCGGCTCAATCCCTTACATCTTCCGGTCCCCCCTGTAGTCGCTCCCGCCTAGCCCGCTCTCATCCAGGCCTCCTCTCCGAGCATCTTCTGCCTGCGTCCACCAAACACTAGGCTCATGCCACGCACACGCTATGCGCGCACCCTGCTCACGTCATAGCTCCGCCCTCCTGAATCCGATTCAGTCCGGTAAAATATATTTCATTCTGCTTATTGTACATATATTGGTATGAAAATTAATGGGATGCATTAAACCATTACATCCAGTCATTTGGTCTTTGAGTGATTAACAACAAACACAACTGCTAGACGTGGAGTTAAATTACAGAAACCCAAACGAACAACCAGGTGGAGGTGACAGACCGTGGCTGAAAGTGAGACAATACTACAACCCAGTTCAACCTCAAACAACATATATCCAACCACATGAGTAACCAGTTGTGTGCGCCAGCCCTTCCCACAAGGAGGGGGCGCGCCCCCATGCCTGTCACCACATAGCAGCACACATGTACCAGAGACACAGCATAGGTCAACAAATCCTCTGTTGCCTACTCAGACTGCAGGAAGTTCTAAAACTGACTGGCAAGGAGCATTACCAGCCCCTGACCAACAACCATTTTTATGGAAAATTCAAAACAACAAATTTCAGCTCTAACAATAAAACACCTAACACGCCTTTCTCAATAACTAGACACATAAGAATACTAAAGGCACACCTCCCAACATTTCATATGGCCAAAGAGGGACATTTGTGTTTTAGGGGGTGTTGCTGGGGGTCTGGCTGGTGGATGAGGCATTACCAAGAATTGTTTGTTATTTCATGACCTGGTGACACCTTTTTGTGTAAATGAATAAATGATATAAGGCAAGACCAAACTGTTTTATTTATACAGACTAATTTATAAACACATATACTGAAGTTTACATAAACATGAGTTTTATTGCTGTGGAGCAATGTGATACAATTATATACACACACCACACAGTCTGATCTCCTAAACACAGGAACACCAGGGTGATACACTTATATACACACCACACAGTGTGATCTCCTACACACAGGGACACCAGGGTGATACACTTATACACACACCACACAGTGTGATCTCCTAAACACAGGGACACAAGGGTGATACACTTCTATACACACCACACAGTCTGATCTCCTAAACACAGGGACACCAGGGTGATACACTTCTATACACACCACACAGTCTGATCGCCTAAACACAGGAACATCTGGGTGATACACTTATATACACACCACACAGTCTGATCTCCTAAACACAGGGACACCAGGGTGATACACTTATATACACACCACACAGTCTGATCTCCTAAACACAGGGACACCAGGGTGATACACTTATATACACATCACTCAGTCTGATCTCCTACACACACACAGGGACACCAAAGTGAGAAAGAGGGACAGAGGGATTTGGGTCCTTCCTAAAGAGGGAATTATACTTGGGAGGTATAGAGCCCTAATATCTCCTAAAGAGGGACACTTGGGAGGTATGGACATCTAATATCTCCTAAAGAGGGACACTTGGTAGGTTTGGACCACTAATTTCTCCTATAGAGGGACACTTGGTAGGTGTGTGAAGGAGATGAGTAAAAACAAACAGGGGAAGAAATAAAGAGACAAATGAAGAAAAAGAAAAGAGGAAGCACGGGTACAGGGATGTATGCTGCATGGTTGATCAGCACCTTCTTCCTTGGGGAAGGAAAGATACCAAAATGGCTTCAGCCCTCACTTTATAAAGGATCCCTAACTCCTACTTAATCCCACCTAACCCACCACCTCACTACTCCCTAGCTACAGACATATATCCATTGTCCTGTCAGTCATGACAGCCCAGGATTAGTCCTATACATCCTATATTTATATATAGTTGCCAAGGTATTGTTGAATGTTAATCACATAAAACTCAGTGAAACCCACTGGGTGGTGAGGTATCCCTCCATTGCTTCTGGTCCTCAAGGAATTAGTACTAACTCCACAGAACTTTAATTAAATCGGCACCTCACTTTAGTCAAACATAAGAAATGCAATGTACTGTTAAATGGGAATTGTATTCACACTGGTGTTCCTCCCTGGACTGGTCTAGCAAGAAAGATATTAAAGATCATTTTCGTTAGACGATAAATAGATATAGCCCTCTCCCATCATGTCTACTCCTGCCTCAATCCCCATTTGCCCATACTTATACGTCACTTCCGATGCTAGACCAATCAGCAGCGGAGAGATGTTTCGGTTGCTCAGCAACGGGAGGAGTCTACCGGAAGTAGGCTACCGGGGGAAAGAACGGAGGAAATAGACCGGAGAGGGCTCTGCCTCAGGTGAGAGAAGGGAGAACTGCTGTGTGGGAAGAGAGTAGGAGGGGAAATGCTCTGCACGAAGAGAGTAGGAGGGGAGATGCTCTGCACGAAGAGAGTAGGAGGGGAAATGCTATGCATGAAAAGAGCAAGAGGGAATGCTCTGCATGAAGAGAATAGGAGGGGAAATGCTCTGCAGGGAGAGGTCCGAGGGAAGTGCTCTGCATGAAGAGAGTAGTAGGAGGAATGGTCTGCCTAAAGAGAGTAGGAGGGAAATGTTCTGCATGAATAAAACAGGAGGGAAATGCTCTGCATGAAGAGAGTAGGAGGGAAATGCTCTGCGTGAAGAAAGCAGGAGGGAAGTGTTCTGCAAGAAGAAAGGAGGGAAATGTTCTGCATGAAGAGGAAAGGAGGGAAATGTTCTGCATGAAGAGGAAAGGAGGGAAATGTTCTGCATGAAGAGGAAAGGAGGGAAGTGTTCTGCATGAAGAGGAAAGGAGGGAAATGTTCTGCATGAAGAGGAAAGGAGGGAAGTGTTCTGCATGAAGAAAGGAGGGAAATGTTCTGCATGAAGAGGAAAGGAGGGAAATGTTCTGCATGAAGAGGAAAGGAGGGAAATGTTCTGCATGAAGAGGAAAGGAGGGAAGTGCTCTGCATGAAGAGGAAAGGAGGGAAGTGCTCTGCTTGGAGATGGCAAGAAGAAAATGCTCTGCAGTGAAAGAGCAGGAGGAAATTGTTCTGCTTGGAGAGTGCAGGAGGAATTCTCTATAGTGAAAGGAGAATATTGTTATGTTCAGAGAACACAAAGAGAAATGCTCTGTCAGGAGAGAACAGGAGAGAAATGCTCTGCAGGGAAAGGGCAGGAGGGAAATGATCTGCAGAAAGAGAGAATGGAGGATAGCAGTGGTGTCCAGGGAGGGACAGAATGAATACTGTGCAGAGAGGTTAGAAAAAGAAGTCTTACATAGATCTCAAAGTAGTCATATGTGTGTCCCAGGCATTTCCACCCTCCCATGTCCAAACTGACCCACCCTATACCACACTAAACCTTATCCAGATCACCCAACAGTCCTACCTAGGATAGGCTGACCAGACCTTCTTTATCCGGGGATGCATAGGCGTAATGCATACTGCAGGACTGCTTTGATTTCAGTGAAGTACTGCGATATTCCTATTTCCTATGTGTCCCCAGGTAAAGGGGAGATCTGGTCAGCCTGACCTAGGATTCCTTTGCTGTATTCGTTCCTACCACTTCCTGTTTGAGGCTGTTCCATGATTCTGTCTCCTCTTCAGTCATGTAGTGCTCACATTCTGATTCTTCCACCTTATAACTCTGGGCTGTGCCCTCTTTTTTTTTAGTATTTCTTTTTTAATGCTTCCCTACAGAACTTTAGTAAAACCGTCAATGTATTTAGATGTTTCTGGCATATTCCCTCTTTCACTTATCTTTTGTACACTATGTATGCTGGTGAGTTTTGTCATAAATGACTTGCAGCATTTTGATGCTCTTCCTTAAATCAACTCCAATATACTAATGACCTTCTGGAGATTTGGTCTAGCTGATGCCTCACCAGTGATTTATAAAGAAGCATTAATACATCTTTTCCTACTGCTAATACCTCTAGTGCAGTATCTGAACACATTTACCACTTGCCTACCTCCAAGTACTCTGAAATAACAACTCCCAAGTTATTTTCTTTTGCTGTTATCAGCAAAGTATCATTAAAGGGATAGTAATACTTAATTATTACTAATCCCTATATTAAAGTCATATTAAAAATAAATGTATTGTCCCCAGTGTCATCTCTCACACCTTTATGGTTTGAGAGATAATCGCTCTTAAAGTTGCCCTCCCCCTTCCCCGTAGTCGGAGTTCTAGCTGACTGCAGGGAAGCCAGTCGTACGAATTTCAGACGGATCTCCAGCACAGCCGCGATCGCGTTAATAAAAAAGAAAACTTTCACTGAAACGGTCTTCTACGTGTGCTTGGTTTGCAAGCACACGTAGAAGACCGTTTTAGTGAAAGATTTTTTTTTTTATATTAACGCAATCGCGGCTGTGCTGGAGAGCTGCCTGATGATCTATGAGCGGATTTCCCTTCAGTCAGCTAGAATGCTGACTTCGGGGGAGGGAGAGGGCAACTTAAAGAGCGATTATCTCTCAAACCATAAAGGTCTGAGGGATGACACTGGGGGCAATACATTTATTTTTAATATGACTTTAATATAGGGATTAGTAATACTTAAGTATTACTATCCCTTTAAGCCTGTATTCCACATCTGGGCTTTTGTGCCTTAAACGAATTATCTTGCACTTTACAGCATTCAGCTTTGGATCCCATGCTCTTGTCCATTCCTCCAGTTTTCCTAAATCACTGTACATTTGTCTTATTCCTTCTAGTGTTCCAACTGTGTTACAGATGTTTGTGTTATCTGCAAACTGGCACTCCTTATCTGAATACCATTAACATGTTAACAGGACCAGGCACTGAGCCCTGAGGCACCCCACTTGTAACCCATCTCCCCCTGAACATATTACAGTGAGTATGACATGGTGTCACCTGCCCTTCAGCCTGTTTCTTTTTCAGTAAACTATCAAGGAGTTCAATCCTAAACTATACTTCTTAGGAATCAGCTTATAGTATGTAACAGTATTGATAACTTTACTAAACTCCAAAGCTACATCTACTGCCCATCCCTTGACTATCATTTATTTTACAGTCACAAATTCAAGGGGTAGTAATGTTTAATTATTGATGTAGAATAGTCTTTTTTATAATGATGTGTGTCAAGAAACTGTTATTAAACGCTGCGGTTTTTCATTTATAGTCTAATAAAGTTTCCCCCTCCCGCCCCTTCCACTTACCTCAGCAGCCTCAGCAAGCAGCCTGGACAGAATGCGACAAGTGACAATCTTCTTCCAGCATAAGGAAAAACCTGCCCTCCTTCGTCAATGGGGCAGGCTTTCCCTGATACTGAAAGCGGAAAGATTGTCCCTCGATGCAACCCGTACGGTCCACAGACCGGATTCCAGATCTGAGGGGAGGCTGCAGAAGTAAGTAGAAGGGGCGGGAAGGGGAACTTCATTAGACTGTAAATGAAAAACAGCAGCGTTTAATAACATTTTCTTGATACACATCATTATAAAAAAAAAGAATAAAGAAGGTTCGATTTTACTTCAGTAATTAAACATTACTGTCCCTTTAAGCTAGAATTGTTTGGCAGTGATTATCCCATTGAAATGCCATTTTGTCATGTATCTTTCAAGCCACTAGACTTCAGATGTGCCACAATTTGCTATCTTACTAATGTTCCTGTTCTCCCCCCAGCAAAGTTCTGATGTTAGATGCACATGTCTGTAGTTACCAGAATCCTCCCTATGCCTTTTTGTGAAGGGGCGCTACACTGGCAATATTCCAGTTATCTGGAACCAATCTTGTCAATAGTGATTGATCAAAAAGCGCAGCCAGGGGTGCTGCAACTGCAGATCTTGGCTCCTTAAATACTCTTGGATGAACTTAATCTGAATCAACTTATTTGGCCACTTTTAGTTTTGATAATGCCAATAAAACTTCATCCTTAGTAAATAGATGTTTATCTACTACTTTAACCCTTTGAGTGCCAGAGGGGTACGGAACAAAGCAATGCGATCCGTACCCATCTGGCACTCAAAAGGTTAACATTAACTATTCTTCCGCTTTTTGGTGTTTTGTCGTCTTCACAATCTTGTGTAAATAGCGAACAGAAATCATTATTGATCCAGCCAGATATTTACTTATCTCCTTCACATATCTACCCCTTTCTGAATTTAATCCTAGAATGCCTCCTTCAGTTTTCCTCCATTCACTAATCCTATATAATAATTAACTAAGGATGTTTGTCAGAAGCCATCATGTGCAGTAGAGACTGTGCACATTTGGGCAGTGTCTACTGCGCATTATTGCATCGCGTGAGTGAGGTGATGCAAGATTGCATCTCGTGGAGCAGTGAGGTAGTGCCCGCTTAACCCTTTGAGTGCCAGAGGGGTACGCATTGCAATGCATTGCGTACCCCTCTGGCAGTCAAAGGGTTAACATTACCCGGACCTTGGCCCGTGTACACAGGCTTTTAAACTAATATAAATAAAGACTTGTCACACTTTCCTACAGACTTGGCTATTTTCTCTTCTGGGAAATTTAGCACCTTACAACTCTCTCAGCTTCCCTCTATTTAATGTAGTGCACTTCTCTATCCTCCTCTGACTAAGTCTACCTGTGATTCCTATATACACATTTCTTATACTGTACATTACCTGACCCCCTTCTAGACAACCGGATTGGATTTCTTTTACATTTCTTAAAACTCCTAATGCAGAGTTTTGTCGCAGATAAAATGTCATGTTTAAATGTTCCTGTTGTTCCTGCAGCCATGAAACAATCTCCTTTCTGGTAAGGAATGGCTTGTACGTTCACCCATAAGATAAACATCGGGCTTTCTAAAATGTAAGACTTTTGTTTTTGTGTGGTGATGTACAGACATTACCTGTTTACTAAACCACACTGACTGGTGATTATTGTTCCCCAGGCTCTCATCACTGGAACATCTGACAATATATCCACATTAGTGGGTATCAAGTCTAGTATTCTTCCCTTGCAAGCTGTCTCTAGGTATCTAGGCAGTCCTCTTAATTGCATTGTTGTTCTGCAGGGAGATGTGATTAATGTAACACAGTAAAAGGAGAGCAATGCTTTCCCCAAATAGAGAGTGAAATGATAATGCTTTGTAGGGAGAAGAAAGTGGCAGCGCTCTTAAGACTGAAGGAATAGCAGTCTGTAGGGACATGGGAGCAAAGCAGTGTTCTTCAGTGAGGAGGCAGCAGTGCTTTCTGGGGAAAGGGCAGGATGGCTAAGATCAGCACCTTTTACTTCATCAAACCTAAATGCTTTGCAAGAATATTCAACAATATCCCTGCTGGATTGGGAAGGATTATGTTCTCCAGCTCCACATAATGAAGAGTTAAAGCAGGGGTAGTCCGTTCTCCAGCTATTGGGCAGTACATCTTCCATTATCTCCATCTAGCTGATTTGAAATTATGGGAGCTGGTGGTAGTATGGAGTTGACTACCCCTGGGTAGATTTCCCATTTTATTATTTCTGCAGGTGATCAGTGCCCCTGTGATAATGATGTATTCACCCCTTCTATTATAGAAATGGCAGAAGTCCATATCATCGGACAGATCATTGGAGCCAGTGGTTTCCCACAGCACAGTCTGTTCTGCAAATGGGGGGTACACACAGGTGAGCGTCAAAATGGGAGATAAATCTTAGTATCCACTTAACTCCTTCTGTTTCTCCAGATTACGTCTGTCTATAATTCGTCCTATTTATCCATATAGTGTCCTACAACTCCTCCTATTGTTCCATATAACTCCTCCCTATAATTCCTCCTTTTGCTCCCTATTACTTCTCCCTATAACTCCTATTTTTCCATCTTACTCCTTTCTATAACTCCTCCTATTGTTCCATATAACTCCTCCCTGTAGCTCCTCCTATTGCACATATAACTCCTCCCTATAACTCCCCCTATTGTTCCATATGATTCCTCCCTGTAACTCCTCCTATTGTTCCATATAACTGCTCCCTATAACTCCTCCTATTGTTCCATATGATTCCTCCCTGTAACTCCTCCTATTGCTCCATATAACTCCTCCCTATAACTCCTCCTATTGTTCCATATGATTCCTCCCTGTAACTCCTCCTATTGTTCCATATAACTCCTCCCTATAACTCCTCCTATTGTTCATATAACCCCTCCCCATAACTCCTCTATTGCTCCATATAACTCCTCCTATTGTTCCATATAACTCCTCCCTATAACTCCTCCTATTGATCCTATAACTCCTCCCTATAATTCTCCTCCTGCTCCAAATAACTTTTCCTATTGCTCCAACTAACTCCTCCGTTTAACTCTTCTTATTTCTCTATATAACTGCTCAGTTGCTTCATATGACTCCTAGTGTTCCATGTAACCATTTCTTATAACTCCGCCTCTTACGCAATATAACCATCCCCATAACGCCTCCTGTTGTTTCCTGTAACTCCTATTAGGAGGGGCCTGGAAGTTGCTCTCTGGGGTAGCAGAAGGTCAGACACAAGTAGACAACCCACAAAATGAAGACATGGCTTACTGGTCCCACCCCATCGACATGCACTTTGCTACCAAAGGATTACAGGGTGAGTAGATGGAGGGCACAGCCCCTTGAGGTTTTGTCAGTCTGTGCCACTGATTGGGGGGCACCTTTCTGACCTTGCATTTGGGTCAGTGTAAAGGCAAATATTCCTATCTAAAGGATACAGACAGCACAGCAGTAACCAACCAGACTCTCCCCTCATTCATCCACCTGGGTCCTTGTGTTCACAATAAACCTGGAGGCATTCAGAGGCAAACCCAGATTTCCACTGCTCTAAATGGAGCCTTGCACCCCTTCAGTGATAGAGGTCTCCAGTGCATTGCAACGCACTGAAGAGTTCTCTAGTATTGAAGGAGTTAAATATATTTAAATCATTGGGACTTTTTTTCTTTGCCCCAGTGGTATAGTTGATTTGTCCCAGAATTAATCTGTTTTTTTTTATTTATTGTATTGTGCTCCCCATGGTGAGTGATGAAGTGAGAGCAGTAAGATTTGGGGAGGGGAGAAATGAAGACATGGTTATAGTAGTGTAAGCAGGATAAAATCCGATGTTCCCCTCCCACCGCAGGAAATGCCTCATGTGACTCATAGTTCAGCAGCACTGGTGCAGACTGACGCAGAGATCCATCTTGTCCAATCATGAGACACAGAGATGTGCCAGACCGCACACAGCAATAAAGTTTTGTTTATTTATTGGCTAAGCATGAACAGTTCCGCTCAGTGATTAGTTCTAGATGGCTCAGACAGCCAGTACAGGGATGGACAAAGGATTGTGATAGCAGAGCGATAAGTAAAGAAGTATTGATTGCAGTAGGTACAACTCAGAAAGAGGACAGATGATTGCAATAATTAAGGAGGAAGATGGTCAGCCTTTTTTGTTATAAATAATGTGCTTTGGAAATGTCTCCAACATGCAAGGAGTTAAAGGTACACAATCATGAAAAAAAACAAGGCCTTTCTGTTACTTACACACTGGCACAGATAGGGTGCTGCTTTGACTAGTGGTCCACCTGCACACAGACATCACCAATGAATTTATCACACAGGCACACACACACATATACACATACACACACACATATATACACAGTCAGACAGTTCTGCCATCAGTACAAACCGAAAGCCAGGCCCAGTCCCATTCTCTGCCTCCTACATCTTCCCCTCCCCTGTAACTCCTCTGAGATCCTCTTCCAATCACCCCCATTACAGTTCTTCCTTCCCCTCCTGCCCAGCAGAGCCCTAAGCATCAACCTCACTGCCCCACTTTCCACAACATGTATAGCTTACTCCGTACCCACCATTTTGAATTGCTGCAGAGCACAGCCATGTCTTTCCTCTCCTTCTTTGCTCCTGCGCAGCCTTGGCATCCTACTTGGTACACATCGCTCTGAGCCAGCAGCATATGAGGTGGGTAGTATTAGTCCAAGTCCAGCAAGCCCACCTGCCATCTTCCTCCTCATTGGGTGGAGCAGCCTGTTGGCAGCCATGCGCCACACTCATGTTATTGTGAAGAAGAGCCAACACCACTCCAACTAATGGAAAATTATGTTATAGAATTGTGAAATGCTACCCAGCAAGTGCCCCCATCCTCCTTGGCCCCCTCTCCCCAGACAGAGAGGTTACACCGTGGCAGACCCCATACACCGATACATTCTGGACACCCCTGATGGCAGCTTCGCAAACAGAGACACAGATATACATACAATGCAAAAAAATATTTGGGGCAATGTTCATCAAGCAGCCACAAGATCTTTTATAAACATTCAAGAATAGTTTGTTGCTGTTTTTATTTGAGTCTATTAATGTTGTAAAGCTTAGTGGAGAGTGATGATTTTTGTTTGTTGCATCCCCTTTTTCGTGCATGGGGAAACTTTCTTTGAATTCATCTTGTGACACGAGTCTTCTTCTTCCTGATCACAGACATACAGTATGGGGGTGATGAATGACAGAGCTATCCCCATAGAGACCAGTTGTCTATCACTGACAGTGCGCTGTCCCCATAGAGACCAGTTGTCTGTCACTGACAGTGCGCTATCCCCATAGAGACCAGTTGTCTGTCACTGACAGTGCGCTATCCCCATAGAGACCAGTTGTCTGTCACTGACAGTGCGCTATCCCCATAGAGACCAGTTGTCTATCACTGTCAGTGCGCTATCCCCATAGAGACCAGTTGTCTGTCACTGACAGTGCGCTATCCCCATAGTGACCCGTTGTCTCTCACTGACAGTGCGCTATCCCCATAGACACCAGTTGTCTGTCACTGACAGTGCGCTATCCCCATAGAGACCAGTTGTCTGTCACTGACAGTGCGCTATCCCCATAGGGACCAGTTGTCTCTCACTGACAGTGCGCTATCCCCATAGAGACCAGTTGTCTGTCACTGACAGTGCGCTATCCCCATAGAGACCAGTTGTCTGTCACTGACAGTGCGCTATCCCCATAGAGACCAGTTGTCTCTCACTGACAGTGCGCTATCCCCATAGAGACCAGTTGTCTGTCACTGACAGTGCGCTATCCCCATAGGGACCCGTTGTCTCTCACTGACAGTGCGCTATCCCCATAGAGACCAGTTGTCTCTCACTGACAGTGGGCTATCCCCATAGACACCAGTTGTCTGTCACTGACAGTGCGCTATCCCCATAGGGACCCGTTGTCTCTCACTGACAGTGCGCTATCCCCATAGAGACCAGTTGTCTCTCACTGACAGTGGGCTATCCCCATAGACACCAGTTGTCTGTCACTGACAGTGGACTATCCCCATAGACACCAGTTGTCTGTCACTGACAGTGCGCTATCCCCATAGGGACCCGTTGTCTGTCACTGACAGTGCGCTATCCCCATAGGGACCCGTTGTCTGTCACTGACAGTGCGCTATCCCCATAGGGACCCGTTGTCTCTCACTGACAGTGCGCTGTCCCCATAGAGACCAGTTGTCTCTCACTGACAGTGCGCTATCCCCATAGAGACCAGTTGTCTGTCACTGACAGTGCGCTATCCCCATAGAGACCAGTTGTCTGTCACTGACAGTGCGCTATCCCCATAGAGACCAGTTGTCTATCACTGACAGTGCGCTGTCCCCATAGAGACCAGTTGTCTGTCACTGACAGTGTGCTATCACCATAGAGACCAGTTGTCTGTCACTGACAGTGCGCTATCCCCATAGAGACCAGTTGTCTATCACTGTCAGTGCGCTATCCCCATAGAGACCAGTTGTCTGTCACTGTCAGTGCGCTATCCCCATAGAGACCAGTTGTCTCTCACTGACAGTGGGCTATCCCCATAGAGACCAGTTGTCTATCACTGACAGTGCGCTATCCCCATAGAGACCAGTTGTCTGTCACTGACAGTGCGCTATCCCCATAGAGACCAGTTGTCTGTCACTGTCAGTGCGCTATCCCCATAGAGACCAGTTGTCTCTCACTGACAGTGGGCTATCCCCATAGAGACCAGTTGTCTCTCACTGACAGTGCGCTATCCCCATAGAGACCAGTTGTCTATCACTGACAGTGCGCTGTCCCCATAGAGACCAGTTGTCTGTCACTGACAGTGCGCTATCACCATAGAGACCAGTTGTCTGTCACTGACAGTGCGCTATCCCCATAGGGACCAGTTGTCTCTCACTGACAGTGCGCTATCCCCATAGAGACCAGTTGTCTGTCACTGACAGTGCGCTATCACCATAGAGACCAGTTGTCTGTCACTGACAGTGCGCTATCCCCATAGAGACCAGTTGTCTGTCACTGACAGTGCGCTATCCCCATAGAGACCAGTTGTCTGTCACTGACAGTGCGCTATCCCCATAGGGACCAGTTGTCTCTCACTGACAGTGCGCTATCCCCATAGGGACCCGTTGTCTCTCACTGACAGTGCGCTATCCCCATAGAGACCAGTTGTCTGTCACTGTCAGTGCGCTATCCCCATAGAGACCAGTTGTCTCTCACTGACAGTGGGCTATCCCCATAGAGACCAGTTGTCTATCACTGACAGTGCGCTGTCCCCATAGAGACCAGTTGTCTGTCACTGACAGTGCGCTATCACCATAGAGACCAGTTGTCTGTCACTGACAGTGCGCTATCCCCATAGACACCAGTTGTCTATCACTGTCAGTACGCTATCCCCATAGAGACCAGTTGTCTGTCACTGACAGTGCGCTATCCCCATAGACACCAGTTGTCTGTCACTGACAGTGCGCTATCCCCATAGAGACCAGTTGTCTGTCACTGACAGTGCGCTATCACCATAGAGACCAGTTGTCTGTCACTGACAGTGCGCTATCCCCATAGAGACCAGTTGTCTGTCACTGACAGTGCGCTATCACCATAGAGACCAGTTGTCTGTCACTGACAGTGCGCTATCCCCATAGAGACCAGTTGTCTGTCACTGACAGTGCGCTATCCCCATAGGGACCAGTTGTCTCTCACTGACAGTGCGCTATCCCCATAGGGACCCGTTGTCTCTCACTGACAGTGCGCTATCCCCATAGAGACCAGTTGTCTGTCACTGTCAGTGCGCTATCCCCATAGAGACCAGTTGTCTCTCACTGACAGTGGGCTATCCCCATAGAGACCAGTTGTCTATCACTGACAGTGCGCTGTCCCCATAGAGACCAGTTGTCTGTCACTGACAGTGCGCTATCACCATAGAGACCAGTTGTCTGTCACTGACAGTGCGCTATCCCCATAGAGACCAGTTGTCTGTCACTGACAGTGCGCTATCACCATAGAGACCAGTTGTCTGTCACTGACAGTGCGCTATCACCATAGAGACCAGTTGTCTCTCACTGACAGTGCGCTATCCCCATACAGACCAGTTGTCTGTCACTGACAGCGGGCTATCCCCATAGAGACCAGTTGTCTGTCACTGACAGTGCGCTATCACCATAGAGACCAGTTGTCTGTCACTGACAGTGCACTATCCCCATAGGGACCAGTTGTCTCTCACTGACCGTGCGCTATCCCCATAGAGACCAGTTGTCTGTCACTGACAGCGGGCTATCCCCATAGAGACCAGTTGTCTGTCACTGACAGTGCGCTATCACCATAGAGACCAGTTGTCTGTCACTGACAGTGCGCTATCCCCATAGAGACCAGTTGTCTGTCACTGACAGTGCGCTATCCCCATAGAGACCAGTTGTCTGTCACTGACAGTGCGCTATCCCCATAGAGACCAGTTGTCTGTCACTGACAGTGCGCTATCCCCATAGAGACCAGTTGTCTGTCACTGACAGTGCGCTATCACCATAGAGACCAGTTGTCTGTCACTGACAGTGCGCTATCCCCATAGGGACCAGTTGTCTCTCACTGACAGTGCGCTATCCCCATAGGGACCAGTTGTCTCTCACTGTCAGTGCGCTGTCCCCATAGAGACCAGTTGTCTGTCACTGACAGTGCGCTATCCCCATAGAGACCAGTTGTCTGTCACTGACAGTGCGCTATCCCCATAGAGACCAGTTGTCTGTCACTGACAGTGCGCTATCCCCATAGAGACCAGTTGTCTGTCACTGACAGTGCGCTATCCCCATAGAGACCAGTTGTCTCTCACTGACAGTGCGCTATCCCCATAGACACCAGTTGTCTCTCACTGACAGTGGGCTATCCCCATAGAGACCAGTTGTCTGTCACTGACAGTGCGCTATCCCCATAGACACCAGTTGTCTGTCACTGACAGTGCGCTATCCCCATAGACACCAGTTGTCTGTCACTGACAGTGCGCTATCCCCATAGACACCAGTTGTCTGTCACTGACAGTGCGCTATCCCCATAGAGACCAGTTGTCTGTCACTGACAGTGCGCTATCACCATACAGACCAGTTGTCTATCACTGACAGTGCGCTATCCCCATAGAGACCAGTTGTCTGTCACTGATAGTGCGCTATCCCCATAGAGACCAGTTGTCTCTCACTGACAGTGCGCTATCCCCATAGAGACCAGTTGTCTGTCACTGATAGTGCGCTATCCCCATAGAGACCAGTTGTCTCTCACTGACAGTGCGCTATCCCCATAGAGACCAGTTGTCTCTCACTGACAGTGGACTATCCCCATAGAGACCAGTTGTCTGTCACTGACAGTGCGCTATCCCCATAGACACCAGTTGTCTCTCACTGACAGTGCGCTATCCCCATAGAGACCAGTTGTCTCTCACTGACAGTGCGCTATCCCCATAGAGACCAGTTGTCTGTCACTGACAGTGCGCTATCACCATAGAGACCAGTTGTCTCTCACTGACAGTGTGCTATCACCATAGGGACCAGTTGTCTCTCACTGATAGTGCGCTATCCCCATAGAGACCAGTTGTCTCTCACTGACAGTGCGCTATCCCCATAGAGACCAGTTGTCTGTCACTGATAGTGCGCTATCCCCATAGAGACCAGTTGTCTATCACTGACAGTGCGCTATCACCATAGGGACCAGTTGTCTCTCACTGACAGTGCGCTATCCCCATAGAGACCAGTTGTCTCTCACTGACAGTGCGCTATCCCCATAGAGACCAGTTGTCTATCACTGACAGTGCGCTATCACCATAGGGACCAGTTGTCTGTCACTGACAGTGCGCTATCCCCATAGACACCAGTTGTCTGTCACTGTCAGTGCGCTATCCCCATAGAGACCAGTTGTCTGTCACTGACAGTGCGCTATCCCCATAGGGACCAGTTGTCTCTCACTGACAGTGCGCTATCCCCATAGGGACCCGTTGTCTCTCACTGACAGTGCGCTATCCCCATAGACACCAGTTGTCTGTCACTGACAGTGCGCTATCACCATAGAGACCAGTTGTCTGTCACTGACAGTGCGCTATCCCCATAGGGACCAGTTGTCTCTCACTGACAGTGCGCTATCCCCATAGGGACCAGTTGTCTCTCACTGACAGTGCGCTATCCCCATAGAGACCAGTTGTCTATCACTGACAGTGCGCTATCCCCATAGAGACCAGTTGTCTCTCACTGACAGTGCGCTATCCCCATAGAGACCAGTTGTCTGTCACTGACAGTGCGCTGTCCCCATAGAGACCAGTTGTCTGTCACTGACAGTGCGCTATCCCCATAGACACCAGTTGTCTGTCACTGACAGTGCGCTATCCCCATAGAGACCAGTTGTCTATCACTGACAGTGCGCTATCCCCATAGAGACCAGTTGTCTCTCACTGACAGTGCGCTATCCCCATAGAGACCAGTTGTCTCTCACTGACAGTGCGCTATCCCCATAGAGACCAGTTGTCTGTCACTGACAGTGCGCTATCCCCATAGACACCAGTTGTCTCTCACTGACAGTGCGCTATCCCCATAGACACCAGTTGTCTCTCACTGACAGTGCGCTATCCCCATAGACACCAGTTGTCTCTCACTGACAGTGCGCTATCCCCATAGAGACCAGTTGTCTGTCACTGACAGTGCGCTATCCCCATACAGACCAGTTGTCTGTCACTGACAGTGTGCTATCCCCATAGACACCAGTTGTCTGTCACTGACAGTGCGCTATCCCCATACAGACCAATTGTCTGTCACTGACAGTGCGCTATCCCCATACAGACCAGTTGTCTGTCACTGACAGTGCGCTATCCCCATAGACACCAGTTGTCTCTCACTGACAGTGGGCTATCCCCATAGACACCAGTTGTCTGTCACTGACAGTGGGCTATCCCCATAGACACCAGTTGTCTGTCACTGACAGTGGACTATCCCCATAGACACCAGTTGTCTGTCACTGACAGTGAGCTATCCCCATACAGACCAGTTGTCTGTCACTGACAGTGCGCTATCCCCATAGAGACCAGTTGTCTGTCACTGACAGTGCGCTATCCCCATAGAGACCAGTTGTCTCTCACTGACAGTGCGCTATCCCCATAGAGACCAGTTGTCTCTCACTGACAGTGCGCTATCCCCATAGACACCAGTTGTCTGTCACTGACAGTGCGCTATCCCCATAGACACCAGTTGTCTCTCACTGACAGTGGGCTATCCCCATAGAGACCAGTTGTCTCTCACTGACAGTGCTCTATCCCCATAGAGACCAGTTGTCTCTCACTGACAGTGCGCTATCACCATAGAGACCAGTTGTCTCTCACTGACAGTGCGCTATCCCCATAGACACCAGTTGTCTGTCACTGACAGTGGGCTATCCCCATAGACACCAGTTGTCTGTCACTGACAGTGGACTATCCCCATAGACACCAGTTGTCTGTCACTGACAGTGAGCTATCCCCATACAGACCAGTTGTCTGTCACTGACAGTGCGCTATCCCCATAGAGACCAGTTGTCTGTCACTGACAGTGCGCTATCCCCATAGAGACCAGTTGTCTCTCACTGACAGTGCGCTATCCCCATAGAGACCAGTTGTCTCTCACTGACAGTGCGCTATCCCCATAGACACCAGTTGTCTGTCACTGACAGTGCGCTATCCCCATAGACACCAGTTGTCTCTCACTGACAGTGGGCTATCCCCATAGAGACCAGTTGTCTCTCACTGACAGTGGGCTATCCCCATAGAGACCAGTTGTCTCTCACTGACAGTGCTCTATCCCCATAGAGACCAGTTGTCTCTCACTGACAGTGCGCTATCACCATAGAGACCAGTTGTCTCTCACTGACAGTGCGCTATCCCCATAGACACCAGTTGTCTGTCACTGACAGTGAGCTATCCCCATAGACACCATTTGTCTCTCACTGACAGTGGGCTATCCCCATAGAGACCAGTTGTCTCTCACTGACAGTGCGCTATCCCCATAGAGACCAGTTGTCTCTCACTGACAGTGCGCTATCCCCATAGAGACCAGTTGTCTCTCACTGACAGTGCGCTATCCCCATAGACACCAGTTGTCTGTCACTGACAGTGCGCTATCCCCATAGACACCAGTTGTCTCTCACTGACAGTGGGCTATCCCCATAGAGACCAGTTGTCTCTCACTGACAGTGCGCTATCCCCATAGAGACCAGTTGTCTCTCACTGACAGTGCGCTATCCCCATAGAGACCAGTTGTCTCTCACTGACAGTGCGCTATCCCCATACAGACCAGTTGTCTGTCACTGACAGTGGGCTATCCCCATAGACACCAGTTGTCTCTCACTGACAGTGGGCTATCCCCATAGACACCAGTTGTCTGTCACTGACAGTGCGCTATCCCCATAGACACCAGTTGTCTGTCACTGACAGTGGACTATCCCCATAGACACCAGTTGTCTGTCACTGACAGTGCGCTATCCCCATACAGACCAGTTGTCTGTCACTGACAGTGCGCTATCCCCATAGAGACCAGTTGTCTGTCACTGACAGTGCGCTATCCCCATAGGGACCAGTTGTCTCTCACTGACAGTGCGCTATCCCCATAGGGACCCGTTGTCTCTCACTGACAGTGGACTATCCCCATAGACACCAGTTGTCTGTCACTGACAGTGGACTATCCCCATAGACACCACTTGTCTGTCACTGACAGTGTACCTACATTGGGAAGACCCAGGTGCATTCTGTTGCTTACATCTGTGGATTTTGCAAAGGCCTTTGATACAATAGACTATGGTATTTTGATAAGTAAACTCCAAAGTTCAGGATTTGGGTAATCATTCTCTAAATTGGTTCCAATCCTATTTATCAGACAGAATGCAATATGTGGCTATTGCTGACAATACCTCCCTTCCACTCAAAGTTACAAGTGGGGTTCCCCAAAGATCAATCCTTGGTCCTCTTCTATTTTATCTGTTTATAACTGATCTGCCCATGGTTTGCAAAGCATCTTCAGTGCACATGTATGCAGATGACACTATGATATATGCAAAAAATTCAAATGTATCACAACTGGAGGGCGTATTACAGCATGATTTTTCTGAATCTGAATGATGGATAGCAAAGAACAAACTATTCCTAAACACTGACAAAACGGTCACAATGTTCTTTGGTACAAAGCATAAACTGCATAATCTCTGCAATACCAATCTATCTATTGTAACAGAGTCTAATCGTAAATTGGCCCCAGTGGACTCCTACAAATATCTTGGTATGTGGCTTGACCCCAACCTCACTTTTGGTCTTCATATTGATAAATTAACATCCAAACTTTATCCAAAAATAGGTGCTCTGTTTAGCAACAAATCCTGTTTAAATCCCCTGGTAAGAAGATGTATTGTGCAACAGATGATACTGTCAATCATAGACTATAGGGATGTAGTATATGCTTCTGCACCACAAATCCATCTTGCTAAAACTGACACTCTGTATAACTCATTATTCCGCTTTATCCTTCAGTGTAATTACACAACCCATCATTGTGATATGTATGAAGAACTGAATTGGCTAACACTCGAATCTAGACATGCCCTTCACCTCACCTGCATGGTTCATAAACACTTCTCTAGAAAACTACCAGATTACCTGAGCAGTATGATCACTCCAGATCTCCCTACTAACTATAACCATCCACTCCACTGCTAACAACTCACTGACTATTCCGTACTACCTGAACAGTATGATCACTCCAGATCTCCCTACTAACTATAAACTCCACTAACAACTCACTGACTATTCCACACTACCTGAGCAATATGATCACTCCAGATCTCCATACTAACTATATCCTCCACTCCACTACTAACAACTCACTGACTATTCCACACCACCTGAGCAGTATGATCACTCCAGATCTCCATACTAACTATAACCTCCACTACTAACAACTCACTGATTATTCCACACTACCTGAGCAGTATGATCACTCCAGATCTCCATACTAACTATAACCTCCACTACTAACAACTCACTGACTATTCCACACTACCTGAACAGTATGATCACTCCAGATCTCCATACTAACTATAACCTCCACTACTAACAACTCACTGACTATTCCACACTACCTGAGCAGTATGATCACTCCAGATCTCCATACTAACTATAACTTTCACTGCTAACAACTCACTGACTATTCCACACTGCCTGAGCAGTATGATCACTCCAGATCTCCATACTAACTATAATCTCCACTTCTAACAACTCACTGACTATTCCACACTACCTGAGCAGTATGATCACTCCAGATCTCCATACTAACTATAACCTCCACTACTAATAACTCACTGACTATTCCACACTACCTGAGCAGTATGATCACTCCAGATCTCCATACTAACTATAACCTCCACTACTAACAACTCACTGACTATTCCACACTACCTGTGCAGTAAGATCACTCCAGATCTCCATACTAACTATAACCTCCACTCCATTGCTAACAACTCACTGACTATTCCACACTACCTGAGCATTATGATCACTCCATATCTCTATACTAACTATAACCTCCACTGCTAACAACGCACTGACTATTCCACACTACCTGAGCAGTATGATCACTCCAGATCTCCATACTAACTATAACCTTCACTGCTAACAACTCACTGACTATTCCACACTACCTGAGCAGTAAGATCACTCCAGATCTCCATACTAACTATAACCTCCACTTCTAACAACTCACTGACTATTCCACACTACCTGAGCAGTATGATCACTCCAGATCTCCATACTAACTATAACCTCCACTACTAATAACTCACTGACTATTCCACACTACCTGAGCAGTATGATCATTACAGATCTCCATACTAACTATAACCTCCACTACTAATAACTCACTGACTATTCCACACTACCTGAGCAGTTTGATCACTCCAGATCTCTATACTAACTATAACCTCCACTACTAACAACTCACTGACTATTCCACACTACCTGAGCAGTATGATCACTCCAGATCTCCATACTAACTATAACCTCCACTACTAACAACTCACTGACTATTCCACACTACCTGAGCAGTATGATCACTCCAGATCTCCATACTAACTATAACCTCCACTGCTAACAACTCACTGACTATTCCACACTACCTGAGCAGTATGATCACTCCAGATCTCTATACTAACTATAACCTCCACTACTAACAACTCACTGACTATTCCACACTGCCTGAGCAGTAAGATCACTCCAGATCTCCATACTAACTATAACCTCCACTGCTAACAACTCACTGACTATTCCACACTACCTGAGCAGTATGATCACTCCAGATCTCCATACTAACTATAACCTCCACTACTAACAACTCACTGACTATTCCACACTACCTGAGCAGTATGATCACTCCAGATCTCCATACTAACTATAACCTCCACTACTAACAACTCACTGACTATTCCACACTGCCTGAGCAGTAAGATCACTCCAGATCTCCATACTAACTATAACCTCCACTGCTAACAACTCACTGACTATTCCACACTACCTGAGCAGTATGATCACTCCAGATCTCCATACTAACTATAACCTCCACTACTAACAACTCACTGACTATTCCACACTACCTGAGCAGTATGATCACTCCAGATCTCTATACTAACTATAACCTTCACTGCTAACAACTCTCTGAGTATACAACATTTCAAGAAAGAAGCCGGTCAATCTGCCTTTTCCTTCATAGCTCCGAAAGTCTGGAATAACCTACCTGAAAAAATAAGATCTCCTCCCAGTCTACAATCCTTAAAAATAACTGCTTCTGTATATCAAAAAACAATATGCAACTATATTTAACATTTTTAGTATATGTGTGTATACATATGTAGTTATATATATTATGTCTCTGTATTGGTGTAAATACTCCAGGACAGACTTGAAAATGAGAGAAATCTCAATGTATTTTTCCCGGTAAAACATTTTCTAAATAAAAAATAACATATTTAGCTTACTGATACTAGTAGACCTACCCACCTTAACATTCTTTTAGTTCATTATAAAGAGGCTTAAAAACTGCCTATATGTTGTGGTAGCCATTTGTCCGTAATAACCGTGGTTCTTGAGAAATGAACCTTTCTGTGTCAGTGGCGCCTTATGCTAATTAGTGTATGTGCTGGTCCGGTATCACCACACACACTGCGCTATGAATGTATCTGGACAGAGCCTGCATACAGTGGGAATTTCTAACAGCATAGGGAGGGGAATGTTTGGTTTGGAACATTACTGATTTGTATATTTGCATGGAATTAGCATAAAGTGCCAGACTGCACCTAGAAAACGTCAAGGTTAATTTCTCAAAAATTATCTATTTTGCAGAAAAATGTAAGGTAATAGGTTCAAAGTGGAATCAGTAAGAACAGTAAATGCAATAAATCAAGGCAGACTACGCAGCACAATTCTAGGACAATCCAAGTGCTCCATCAGGAATGAATACATTGGGGATTTCACCACCATGAATTTCAGACAGGCCTTTGTAATACATTGGGGATCTCTCCAGCATTCAAGGGGTATCCTTTTAAAACATTGCATTCTAAACAGCGTGCGGCTACATTGCATATTGAGCAAGTCGCCATGATGAAAAGGGTAACATAAGAATCTCGCCTTGCATCAAAGCACGAGATTCTCATGTAACGTCCTTAATCGGCGCTTCAGCCCAATCCATCCCTTAACTCAACCCCCACCTCTTAATGTGGCACTCAAAGGGTGAAAACCCTCTGTCCACTACGGCATATAGTAGAGCAGTTTTTGAGGCCATTCTGAGCTCTGTGCTTATCACCTAGAAACAGATCTTTACTCTAACACTGATTTGTACTCCTTTAAGAGATGCATATGACGTTTGTCAATTTTTTAAGAGCTGTGATGTGGGAATATTTATCATCTTAAACCTTAAATGTTTTTAAACTAAAGTATTATTACACAGAAAAGGACAGCCTCACACAAGAAGTGATCTGCAGTAAGAAATAACACTGGCGCTATCCCTAGGATTAAAGACCTGTGACCCTTTAAAGTACAAATCAATGTTAGAGTAAAGATCTGTTTCTAGGTGATAAGCACACTGCTCAGAATGGCCTCAAAAATTGCTCTACCATATGCCGTAGTGGACAGAGGGTCTACACCCTTTGAGTGCCACATTAAGAGGTGGAGGCAGAGTTAAGGGTTAATTCACATATGCGGGTTGGGTTGAAGCTCTGTTTAAAGACGAGACCTGAGAATCTCATGTTTTGATGCAGGTCGAGATTCTCATGTCGTCTTTTACATCACGGCAACTTGCTGAATGCACGTGTAGCCGCACGCTGTTTAGGGTGCAACGTTTTAAAAGTGAACCTATTCAAGGAGTTAAAAGCTACATTTAAAACAAAATTATTTTTTTCTAATTATTCCTTATGGTGCAGTTGATTTACTCCGGGATTGCACATTTTTTGCTTTTATATGTATGTCCCATATAATTGTATCCAGCACTGCACTGATATAAGACAGACAACAATGTCAGGACGATTCTTTCTCTGTTCAGTTCTCTTAGAAGATCTCCATCTCTCTGCTTTCCTCCCAAGCCTCAGAGAGGCACTTGACTGATCAAACACTCTTATCTCCCTCTCAACTGCGTACACCTCTAAGAGTCTGTCACTATGACAACCTGAGATAATGGTGGCTGACTGAAATGTCCTCTGTGTCCTGCCACCCATTGGGGAGTAACCATTTCCATTACAACTAGATCTTCCCTGTCTGATCCTCCCACTGCAGGGTGACACAGACAGAAGGGAGATATAGGACATGGAGTCTGTCCCTCCCACTGCAGGGTGACACAGACAGAAGGGAGCTATAGGATATGGAATCTGTCCCTCCCGCTGCAGGGTGACACAGACAGAAGGGAGATATAGGACATGGAGTCTGTCCCTCCCACAGCAGGGTGACACAGACAGAAGGGAGATGTAGGACATGGAGTCTGTCCCTCCCACTGCAGGGTGACACAGACAGAAGGGATCTATAGGACATGGAGTCTGTCCCTCCCACTGCAGGGTGACACAGACAGAAGGGAGGTATAGGACATGGAATCTGTCCCTCCCGCTGCAGGGTGACACAGACAGAAGGGAGCTCTAGGACATGGAGTCTGTCCCTCCCACTGCAGGGTGACACGGACAGAAGGGAAATATAGGACATGGAATCTGTCCCTCCCACTGCAGGGTGAAACAGACAGAAGGGAGCTCTAGGACATGGAGTGTGTCCCTCCCACTGCAGGGTGACACAGACAGAAGGGAGCTATAGGACATGGAGTCTGTCCCTCCCACTGCAGGGTGACACAGACAGAAGGGAGATATAGGACATGGAATCTGTCCCTCCCACTGCAGGGTGACACAGACAGAAGGGAGCTCTAGGACATGGAGTCTGTCCCTCCCACTGCAGGGTGACACGGACAGAAGGGAAATATAGGACATGGAATCTGTCCCTCCCACTGCAGGGTGAAACAGACAGAAGGGAAATATAGGACATGGAGTCTATCCCTCCCACTGCAGGGTGACACGGACAGAAGGGAAATATAGGACATGGAGTCTATCCCTCCCACTGCAGGGTGACACAGACAGAAGGGAGATATAGGACATGGAGTCTGTCCCTCCCACTGCAGGGTGACACAGACAGAAGGGAGCTATAGGACATGGAATCTGTCCCTCCAGCTGCAGGATGACACAGACAGAAGGGAGCTCTAGGACATGGAATCTGTCCCTCCCGCTGCAGGGTGACACAGACAGAAGGGAGCTCTAGGACATGGAATCTGTCCCTCCCGCTGCAGGCTGACACAGACAGAAGGGAGGTATAGGACATGGAATCTGTCCCTCCCACTGCAGGGTGACACAGACAGAAGGGAGCTCTAGGACATGGAGTCTGTCCCTCCCACTGCAGGGTGACCTGGACAGAAGGAAGATATAGGACATAGTCTGTCCCTCCCACTGCAGGGTGACACAGACAAAAGGGAGATATAGGACATGGAGTCTGTCCCCCCCACTGCAGGGTGACACAGAGAGTAGGGAGATAAAGGACATGGAGTCTGTCCCTCCCACAGCAGGGTGACACAGACAGAAGGGAGATATAGGACATGGAGTCTGTCCCTCCCACTGCAGGGTGATACAGATAGAAGGGAGATATAGGACATGGAGTCTGTTCCTCCCACTGCAGGGTGACATGGACAGAATGGAGCTATAGGACATGGAGTCTGTTCCTCCCACTGCAGGGTGACACAGACAGAAGGGAGCTCTAGGACATGGAGTCTGTCCCTCCCACTGCAGGGCGACACAGACAGAAGGGAGATATAGGACATGGAGTCTATCCCTCCCACTGCAGGGTGACAGACAGAAGGGAGTCTAGGACATGGAGCCTGTCCCTCCCACTGCAGGGTGACACACACAGAAGGGAGCTATAGGACATGGAGTCTGTCCCTCCCACTGCAGGGTGACATAGACAGAAGGGAACTATAGGACATGGAGTCTGTCCCTCCCCCTGCAGGGTGACGCAGACAGAAGGGAGCTATAGTCATGGAGTCTGTCCCTGTCTGTGTGTCTATCTGTTGGTCTGTCAGTCTCTATATATAAATGCCTCTTCCTTGCTCCTCCCAGGTTGGCCGAAGCTCCACCTCCAGGTCTGGCACCAGGACACATTTGGTCGGAACGAGTTATACGGTTACAGCTTCCTGCACGTCCCCTCTACGCCCGGCACCCACTCCCTGCTCAGCCCCACCTGGAGGCCCCTGGGAACCTGGCAGGAGCAGCTGTCCCAGATCTTTGTGGGGGGTGGCCCACAGCTGAAATCATCCAGCCTGATTTATGGGGGGTCTGACCGTTATCGCCTGCAGACTGTCGCCATGGGGAATGTCCACCTGCAGCTCACGGTCATACTCAGGAACTTTGAGCGCTACGGAGTGGAGTGTTCCTGACATAGTCTCAGTGGCATGGACGTTCCCAGTGAAAGGAGTTGTAGCAGAACAACCGCTGGAGGGAAACCGGTCTCACTCCTATTTTATCTCAGTCATTGTCTCACACACCTCATTCCTGCTTATATTTTCCTTTCCTCCCTCTTCTCTTCTCCTATATGTCACTGTCCTTCCTCCTCCTTCCTGTTTCTTCATATTCTTCTCTCACGTACTTTCTCCCCTTTTCATATCTCTTCCCATCTTTTTCTTCTCTCTCTCTGTCTCCTCTATGACTTCTCTCTCCTTGTCCCCCTTTCTTTCTCTACCCGCCGCTATCTCCCGTTTCTCTCTCTTCCATTACAGAAGTGACCAAGCCACCTTTTCCAGTGCATTATGCACTACTGCAGTGCATTATGGGAGTTACCCCACAAACAGACGCTTCTTAGTGTGTAACACATGTACGTGTGTTGTTTTGATCCCAGCGCAGTTTTATACAAACATTGTCATTATAAATTTACAGTTTATTTTAATGAATTTATCTTTCTGCTTCCACGTTGCTATCGAAAACTAAGTAAGGTTTCCAATAACTGTTATTTTGTGCCAGAGTTACGTCCACCACGTTTTGAAATAATGTACTGTGGTGGGCACTCAAAGGTTAAACCAGTTAATAACTTTTTTATTTTAACGCTTCGAGAAATTATAAAATGTATTGACTTTTTCATGACTTTTATTACAATAATTTTTAAAAAATAAATTATATTTTGAGCAAAGAAATGTTTGTGTGTGTGTGTGTGTATATATATATATATATATATATATATATATATATATATATATATATATATATATATATATATATATATATATATATATAAAATAAATATATATATATATATATATATATATATATATATATATATAAAATAAATGTATCTTTGATAAAAGAAAACTGACCCCTAGTGCATTGTAGTGTCTACATGTTATCCTTTGTTATGGGCATTAATCTCATAGAGATAAAGCACTTTTGGAAACATGAACAAGCTTACATTTGCTTATTAAAGGTGACCTGTACCCTATTAATAAGTGGGCCTAAATTTGTTTATGGGAAGGACTTACCTAGGTTAGAATACAGCAGTTAAGTGTATCTATATAATTACGTGTGTAACTGAAGCGCTTACCTAGGTTAGAATCCATCATACAGCAGTCAAGTGTATATCTATATAATTACTGTGTGTAACTGAAGGACTTACCTAGGTAGGAGTCCATCATGCATCAAGTCAGGTGTATCTATATAATTACTGTATGTAACTGAAGCCCTTACCTAGGTAGCAGCCCATCATACAGCAGTCAGGTGTATATCTATATAATTACTGTGTGTAACTGAAGGACTTACCTAGGTAGGAGTCCATCATGCATCAGTCAGGTGTATATAATTACTGTGTGTAACAGAAGCGCTTACCTAGGTAGGTGTCCATCATACAGCAGTCAGGTGTGTCTATATAATTACTGTGTGTAATCATATAGACTTACCTAGGTAGGAGTCCATCATACAGCAGTCAGATGTATCTATATAATTTGTGGATTTTCCTGACTCGTGTGATGGAAAGTCAGAATTTTATTAAAGACACGGAGGCGAGTATTATGCAATACTTTCTCCACTGCATCCCTCAGCAGCAAAGAAAACCTTTATTTAAATACAGAAATAAAGAAGAAAAGTTGCTGATAACATATAGGCCAAATTCCACCAATCACAGAGTCCCATGTTATAAACTGAGGTGCAGCAGTTGACTCCTCCTCTTTCTTGTGATGCTACCGCAGTCCCATAACGGCTGTAGAACCTTTAACATAACAGCTAACATCCAAAACAAACCACAAATCTCCACCATAACAGGAAACGTGTCCCAATCAATTTATCCTAAAACAGAAGAAAAAGCATATAATAGGGTGGGTACATGGGAGAGATAATACTCTCCTCCGTGTCTTTAATAAAATTCTGACTTTCCATCACACTGGTTAAGAAAATCCACAAATTTTATGTCAAAAACGGAGGCTCTGTATTCTGCAAGTTTAAAGCTGATTCATAACATTCAACGATACATGATCAATAGGTTTAAAATTACATTTTTAATTTGTGGACTACCTAGACCAATCTGCAACTCTCAAAATGTCTTCCAACCTACCACCCACCTGAAGAGCCATAGAACCCATAGCGCCTCTGGATGAGTGTGCTCCAAACAAGGTAACTGCATAACCCATCTCGCCAGTGTTGGCACCGACACTGGAAGATGCGGTTTACAAATTATATCAACAACTGATTACAACCAGCTTTCCTTAAAGAAAAAGTTTTGACTTCATAAGCCTTCAAACGAGTCACCAAACAAAGCTGCGACCTACCAGGAAAAGCCGGATACGAAATCATCCTCACTAGCGGTTTTGTTCTCCCATGAATAGAAAACTGAACTCCCTCCAGAGTAAAAGAACTAAAAGACAGGTCCAAAGCCTTCATATCAGATACTCTTAAAAGAAACCAAACACAACAACATAGTTAATGTGGCCGATAACTGTTTCAATGACAGTTCATCGTTTCCCGACCAACCGTCTAAAAACTGTAACACACCATTCACATTCCAAGGTGAAGGATATCGAGAACAAGGAGGTCCGGCTGGGTGAAGTTCCTGTTCTGTTCCTGCTTGCTGATCCCTCTATGCTCATAGTTGCTCACACTTCTGTATCCGGCAGAGCTCCGGTACTCCTGTACCGCTTGGTAGTCCAGTCCGTGATCCGCTCACTCATAGTGCATTGAGCATTCCTTTAAGCACCACTATCGCTTGGTCTGCTGCTCTTGGGTTCAGTTGGGCGCCTCAAGTTACTTTCCCGTTACAGACCTTCAGGGGCGGTGCTTGGCATACGTATTGTGGTTGTAGTCTCTGTTGGGCATACGTCTCCTTGGCACTAAGCACTGACTCACGTTGTTGGTAGTCTCTGGTGGGCATCCACTGTAGCAGCCTTCCTTCCTGGTTACCTTGCCAGACACCTGCTGGCATATCTGTCGCATACTGTCAGTCACTGTTGTTACTCTCAGCCTAGAGTATCACATTGGACCTTCCATACATCAGGGCCGACTCAGTCATTGGCTCCACTGGTGCCTCTTGTCATAATTACACTGTGTCAATTGTGATTTACCTGACCTGTGTCAGTATTGTATTTTGCTCTACATACTGGACCCGTGTGGGTTAATCATTCCTGTGTAACCTGTCCTGTGTCAGTTACCGTTTCTCTGTATGCTGGACCCTCGAGGGTTACTGTTATTCATTGTGTGCAAATAAAATTGTGTTTTTACCAACACCTTCCGTCTGAGTGTACTAAACAGTAACACTCCACTTTCCTCAGAAAAGAAATGGATTTTTGAGATACACTTACCTGCGTAACCATGGGAATGGAATTGACCTCTACGGCCCCTCGCTCTCCATGATCTCCTCCTCTGTGGGAAGAATGGTGCGGAATTCCTGTTGTCCTGATAGGACTGTCCTCGGAACACTGGGACATTGGGGTTCTGAAATCGTAGGCCTGACTGACCTGCACAGCCAGAACAGCGACCCCTTCCTCTCCCCGCCTTGCCAAAAACTCTGTTATGGAAAACCCTATTAATGGAGGACTGGGCTTTTTCCAAAGCAGTAAAGGAAGTCACAAACTTCCCTAAATCTTTGATGAATGAGTCCCCAGACAACTGACCCTGAGCGGATGGACCTGGTTCTGAAGTGGCCATTTTAGCCAACTTATGGTACATCTTCAACAATATAGACCTTTGTCTTTCATGCGCCAGAACCGTATTAGCATTGCCAATCAGGTAAATAGTTCTCTGTACCCACCCTCGGAGTACCTGTACATCTACTTGCGAGTCATTTTGTAATGCCTCTTCAGCCAGCTCAAATATTTTTGTGATAGGTCCCAAGACATCCAGTAATTTATCCTGGCATCATTTCAATGACTTGTCAGTACCCTTTCTAGGATCTTTACCAGATTTTCCCAAAAACTGAATTAGTTTGGGGTCCAATTCAGGCGTATCACAAGCCCTATTGGAAACCATGGGTCTAGGGCATTCTGCCCGTAACTTATTTCTAGCACTTTTTGACAAAGGTTTCCCTACACACATCTCCGTGTACTTGGCCACCTATTCAATAGGCGACCACTCTGACAACCTCGGATGTTTGACATCATCAGGGTCAAATAGCAAGTTGCCTTGTCCATCCAATATTTTCGTAGAGCCTGAAATAGGTTTAGAAATTACCGTCCGTTTTGTCTGTAACGCATTGGAGTACTCAATAAAGGTTCCTTCCTCATAAGCGGACTGGACCCAATCGTCATCATCACTCTCATCACTAGATGATAGCGAGCCAAAGCACTGAGCCTGCGCAACCCACACAGCCAGCCGGAGAGGCAGGAAATGGGACCACATCCCAAGGGGAACAAAATAAATCAGCCCCGGACACACTAAAGGGCTGAATCTCAGAGCACAGGACCCGGAGCTTCATTAGGGTCACAACATAGGCTGCATACTGATAAATGGGGATAAAATCTACACGGGAACCAGACGCTACCCTAGTAAGGGCACATAATGCACACCCCAGAACCAGGACCTATAAATAACCACAGATACAATTGCAAACAACACAGACAACCCCAAAGGGCCACCAACAGTAAACCCAAGATAAATACTGATGGAAATGAAGCAGACAGATCATAATTATGTACATGTAAAAATCAAACACACATTTTACAGCAGAAGTAAAACAGTTATACTTAGCTGAGGAAGCAGCAAAGAAAGAGGAGGAGTCAACTGCTGCACCTCCGTTTATAACATGGGACTCTCTGTGATTGGTGGAATATGGTCTACATGTTACTAGCAAGTTTTCTTCTTTATTTCTGTATTTAAATAAAGTCTTTTGTTGCTGCCGAGGGATGCAGTGGAGAAAGTATTGCATAATACGAAGCCTCAGTTCTTGACATAAAATTACTGTGTGTAACAGAAGAGCTTACCTAGGTAGGAGTCCATCATACAGCAGTCAGGTGTATCTATATAATTACTGCGTGTAACAGAAGCACTTACCTAGGTAGGAGTCCATCATACAGCAGTCAGGTGTATCTATATAATTACTGCGTGTAACAGAAGCACTTACCTAGGTAGGAGTCCATCATACAGCAGTCAGGTGTATCTATATAATTACTGCATGTAACAGAAGCACTTACCTAGGTAGGAGTCCATCATACAGCAGTCAGGTGTATCTATATAATTACTGTGTGTAACAGAAGCACTTACCTAGGTAGGAGTCAATCATACAGCTTTCAGGTGTATCTATATAATTACTGCATGTAACAGAAGCACTTACCTAGGTAGGAGTCCATCGTACAGCGATCAGGTGTATCTATATAATTACTGCGTGTAACAGAAGCACTTACCTAGGTAGGAGTCCATCACACAGCAGTCAGGTGTATATCTATATAATTACTGTGTGTAACAGAAGCACTTACCTAGGTAGGAGTCCATCATACAGCAGTCGCGTGTATTTATATAATACCAAATGCCATATAAATGACAACTACCTAGGTAGATATTTCTTGTTAATTTAGGGTCTTATTCCCTTTTAAATGAACTAACAGCTGAAATGTTTGTTATGGACAGTAGGTGGCACTGTAGCCCTATTGTATAGTCATAATACGATATCATCAAACAATGAAAAAGACTCCAGAGTTTATCATACTGCATAAGTTATCTCCTCTTTATCACACCTTAGTACATCTCCCCTGTACTCTATAACTAAATCTCTCCCATAGAATAATATAGGAACTGGAGAGTTTATCTCACTGGAGAAGTTATATCCTCTTTATCACACCTTAGTACATCTCCCCCTGTAGTCTATAACTAAATATGTCCCATAGAATAACATAGGAACTGGAGAGTTTATCTCACTGGAGAAGTTATCTCCTCTTTATCACACCTTAGTACATCTCCCCTGTAGTCTATAGCTAAATATCTCCCATAGAATAACATAGGAACTGGAGAGTTTATCTCACTGGAGAAGTTATCTCCTCTTTATCACACCTTAGTACATCTCTCCTGTAGTCTATAACTAAATATCTCCCATATAATAACATAGGAACTGGAGAGTTTATCTCACTGGAGAAGTTATCTCCTCTTATCACACCTTAGTACATCTCCCCTGTAGTCTATAACTAAATCTCTCCCATAGAATAACATAGGAACTGGAGAGTTTATCGCACTGGAGAAGTTATCTCCTCTTTATCACACCTTAGTACATCTCCCCTGTAGTCTATAACTAAATCTCTCCCATAGAATAACATAGGAACTGGAGAGTTTATCTCACTGAAGAAGTTACCTCCTCTTTATCACGCCTTAGTACATCTCCCCTGTAGTCTATAACTAAATATCTCCCATAGAATAACATAGGAACTGGAGAGTGTATCTCACTGGAGAAGTGATCTCCTCTTTATCACACCTTAGTACATATCTCCCTGTAGTCTATAACTAAAGATCTCCCATAGAATAACATAGGAACTGGAGAGTGTATCTCACTGGAGAAGTTATCTCCTCTTTATCACACCTTAGTACATCTCCCCTGTATCCTATAACTAAACATCTCCCATAGAATAACATAGGAACTGGAGAGTTTATCTCACTGGAGACGTTATCTCCTCTTTATCACACCTTAGTACATCTCACCCTGTAGTCTATAACTAAAGATCTCCCATAGAATAACATAGGAACTGGAGAGTTTATCACACAGGAGAAGTTATCTCCTCTTTATCACACCTTAGTAGATCTCCCCTGTAGTCTATAACTAATGATCTTCCATAGAATAACATAGGAACTGGAGAGATTATCTCACTGGAGAAGTTATCTCCTCTTTATCACACCTTAGTACATCTCCCCCTGTAGTCTATAACTAATGATCTTCCATAGAATAACATAGGAACTGGAGAGATTATCTCACTGGAGAAGTTATCTCCTCTTTATCACACCTTAGTACATCTCCCCCTGTAGTCTATAACTAATGATCTTCCATAGAATAACATAGGAACTGGAGAGATTATCTCACTGGAGAAGTTATCTCCCCTTCATCACACCTTAGTACATCTCCCTCTGGAATTTCCAGAATAAAAGTGAAGAGGTCACAAATGCACAATATTCTTGTTTTTTATTGATTCAGAGGAAAGCACACACACAACACACACACACACACACACACACATTTGAAGCAATTTCCAATTATGTCCCAAGTGGGTAAACAAAATTCCTTGTTGACTCCAAAAGGCCATCAGATTTCTCCCTGGATCCACATCCTCTCTTCATGCAAACCAGCTGTCCTGGTTCTCAGTATTGTTCTGTGATAGATAGGTATCCAATACATCTTTCATAGCATGTAGAAAGTATTTTCGGTTGTGATAAACCTGCAGAGCAGATGGTGCATTGCTGCATATGGCTGAGTCATGTTGTCCAGATCTGAGGGTGGTGAGGATGTGTTGGACCTGCAGTAAGTGGATCTGGCTGGTTACACATAGGACCAGTGAGGTCAGTGCTGCTCCCCATGTTGATCTGTGATGTTCCTACCTAGATCTGAGGAGATTGCAGTGTAATCAGATCCTGACTAGGTTGGGAGAGCATCTCTGGGCAGATATAATGCCACATCTCAGTATGGCAGGGGTGCGAGCCAACTGCACCACAGAGGAATAATGAGAATTCATTCAGATTTATGTGGACAGTTTCACCTCCTGAATGCCAGCGAGGCCTCCAACGCATTACAAAGCAACTGAAATCAATGGGGATTTTAGGAATTCTTACTTTTCCCCCGCGATGTGGTTGGTTTGCTCCAAAGCAGCATCTATTTAGCTTCCAGAATTGCACCTTTAGGGCCGAATCCACAAAGAGATCACAAGCGCATAAAGCAGAATGTGCCATGATTAGTGTTTCAAATGCATTAATTCAGGGCTCAAATTTTCCACTCTCCACTAGCCAATGGCGATTGAAAATTCGGCCCTGGTGGGTATGTTTTGGCTTGCAGTGACGAGTAATTTTTCAGGTCTGGAAGACAACTGGAGGGGAGCGCTCAACAGATCCACCGTGCATCAGTAACATCCAGCAAAAAGTGTTGATTAAAACATCATAAATTGTATTTGAAAAACTATAATAAAATAGCACACCAACACAATGGAATTCAGAGAGCATGCATGGCAAATGAAGTTACAAAAATTGCCTAACGCGTTTCGTCAAAATATACACTTAATCATAAGCTAAACATCAAATAAAATGTATGATGTTTTAATCAACACTTTTTGTTGGATGTTACTGATGCACGGCGGATCTGTTGAGTGCTCCCCTCCAGTTGTCTTCCCGTCTGTTGAAGCCTGTGCCGAGGTTGTGGGGGGCTGCACCGGATCCGCACGCCCTTCATGGCCAGGTGAGTGAGATTGTTACATTTGTATTTAACCTGATAGTTTGTAGCAACCGAGACTGTTATAATTTTTTGTGTTTCAACTTTTCAGGTCTGGCTAGTTGCAAATTACTTCAAATTATAAGCCCTGCATTAATTCACGTAGCTGATTAGTATATTTTTGCGCATCCCGTTACAATCATAAATCATATTGTTTTACCGTTCACCTTCGCTAAATGGGCAGTTTTAATTGCAATCAACCAGTTTTGCTATATGTGCAAAAAAGAATCGCTGTATGCATCATGATTAGCATACCTGGGAACTCTATGGGTGAAGGGCCAAATAGTCAGGGTGAGAGGCCAGTGTTAAATATTATTTACACCAAATAACTGCAGTAAACTTTTTTTAATGAAAAAATATATATTGTAGGATATTTCCTGTTGAGTATAATTAGGGTCTTCCCACTGCTGTGAGATGCATATTCAAGAGTTATTACGTTTTTTTTACATTAGCAGTGCCCTCTAGTGGTCAAATTCCTATTAGTTTTTCAGTTACTTTCCAGTGGAGAAGAAAGTCAGTGACATACAGTTCTCCATAGAATGTGATAGGAACTGCTGAGTCACTTCCTGTCAGAACTATCAGGAAGTAATCACACTGTAAATTCACTTCCTGATTATTTCAACTTTTATACATTTTGAATAAGACAACTCACAGCAGTGGGAGTGCCCTTGTTTTACTCAGCAGAAAAAGCTCTATAACATATACATTTCCATACAAAAAGTTAACTGCTCCTTTAAAGACCAGTGGTCCAGGGAAGTTATCGTCTCTTAAACTGGATCTACCACATATAGAAAAGTAATGCTCACTAGAGCATATAGCGAAAAAGTTAAACATGTTAGTCATTTTTTTTAAAAAAATGTTATATGCACAAAAATTCAAGTTTAAAAGGTGCCCAGCAGCCTACTTCCTGCTTGCAGCACTGCCTCTGCTCCCGTCCCACTACCCAGCATCCTCTGATGATGGAGGCTTTCTTTCTGTAAGCTGAAGCGATCTCATTGGCAGAGATCTACATCTAGCCAATAAGATTGCTCCAGCTTAAAGACAGACATCCTCCATCATTGGAGGATGCTGGGTAGTGGGACGGGAGCAGCCTCTGTACGGCAAGCAGCTTGCCGCAGCGGCAAGCGGAAGTAGGCTGCTGGGCACCTTTGAAACTTGAATTTTTGCGCAGATAACAGTTTTTTTTTTCAAAAATGACTAACATGTTTAACTTTTTCGATAAATTCTTTATCTAATGAGCATTAGATATCTATATGTGATAGATCCACTTTAAGGACTGCTTTGATGTATGCCAACACACGTGACCTGTTATGTGTACGACGCACTGAACGGCTATGTGAGAGAGACAGGAGCACTGTATGTAAAAAGTACGTAATGTGCCAGGACTGTCACTGTTCCTTAAAGCGAAACAGTCACACATAGACTAGTGCCCCCCAATTAATTTTCACTATTGCGTTAAGCAAATAAATCCTTTTATAATCCTTACTAGTTGAAGAGACCGTGTACATGGGTCACAGTGCAGGCTGGTCGCGGTGCAGTCATGCACCATAGAGACTGCCCATGACGCTGCTGATCGGAGCGGGGTGCTCTGAATTCAGACCGTGGTGGACCACAGTTTGAATTTGGATTGCCTTGCTCTGTATCAGCCTCGTCATGGGCAGTTTCTACTGTGCATGACTGCGTCGTGACAAACGTTTATTGAATTATTATATAGGATTAAGTCCGGCATTATTTAGAAATGTAAGTTCTCTGGAGACTCACCAGCAGACAGCACAGACATCTCACCGAAGAGGCATCTGTGTACCTGCGCTGTCCGTCCCCGTCTCCTCAATGATTGGTAAGGGGGAGTTACATTGTACCATAACCCCTTACCGCCCGAAGACTTACCTGTACGTCCCGAGCGGATGTCCCTTGTGGACAGAGGACGTACACGTATGCCCCGGAAATCCGGATCTCCTCGCGGCTGCACGCCGTTTAAAAAAATTAAAAAAAAATGTTCAGAGAGCGTCAAGTGCAATCCGCGTGTGCGCGCAGCCGGTCACTAAGGGGTTAAGGTACAGAAAGGGACAGACAGCACAGGTGCACAGACTTCCGCAAGATGTCTGCCGGTGAGTCTCCGAATAACTTAGATTTCTAAATATTGCTTAATAAGGATTATAAAAGGATTTATATGCTAACGCTATAGTAAAAATCAATTGGGGGGAACTTTTCTATGACTGATACTTCTGCTTTAAGGGAAAAAAACGGTGACAGTACTAACATGTCACAGGGTTGTTAAGGGTTAATGCTATTTCTACCAGAAGGACAGAGGGAGGCTCCATGCGTCTCTTCTGTATGTTCAGACAGTAAAAACTCTGTTACAGCATGCTAACCCTATGAGTGCCAGAGGAGGAACACAATTCATTGCTTTGCAATGCTTTGTGTCCCCCTCTGGCAATCATAGGGTTAAGGGTTTCTTGAGGACCGACAAGAACTCCTCCCAGTTAGAGCAAGCGGGGAGATATCTCCTGAAATCTACGTTCTGGGGAATTTTACAGGTTCAATCGGAACTTTCACTACACTAACAATGATTATTATTAGCGTATGCACACACGTATTGTTATTTTAAAGTATAATTGCTGCTTTAACAAAAAAATAGAACCTTCTATGTGCATACCTCCCAAGTGTCCCTCTTTAGGAGGGACAGTCCCTCTTTTTGACCCAAATCCCTCTGTCCCTCTTTCCCACCCTGATGTCCCTCTTTTTAGGAGATCAGATTGTGTGGTGTGTATATAAGTGTATCACATTGTTCTACAGCAATAAAACTCACATTATTGTTTGTTTAAACATCAGTATGTGTGTTTATAAATTAGTCTGTGTAAATAAAATACTTTGGTCTTGTTATAAGTAATTTATTAGGTTATACAAGGAGCTGTCAATAGCTCATGAAACAGCCTAAAAATTCTTGCTAATGCCCCGCCCACCAGCCACACCTCCAGCCACTCCCCCTAAAATACAAGTGTCCCTCTTTGGCAATTTGAAATGTTGGGAGGTATGTATGTGGGCAGGCACCAGGAAACAGAGCCGACATCTCTGCGTTTGCGCTGTCCGTCCCCTTCAACTCCATGATTGGTGGGTTGAATGCCTTTGTGCCAAAAGGTACCGGAAGGGACTTACGGCGCAGGCACAGTGAGCGCCAACTGCAAGATCCCAGCCGGTGCCTGTCTGCATAAAAGGTTCTATTTTTCATTAAAGGGATAGTAATACTTCGTTTTATCTTTATTTTATTTTGTAGGCATTAAAAAAAACATAAGTCTTATCTCTCAAACCTTTATGGTTTGAGAGATATTCACAAGCAAAGTTTCCCCTCCCGCCCCTTTTACCTAGTGTAACTCATCTCTTCTCAGATGTGGAATCCAGTCCATAGACCAGACAGATAATAGAAGGGGACAATCTTCTTCCTATGAGAACAATGAAAGCCCTGCCCCCCTTGACAAGTTTTTCAGGTTTTTCCCTTATCTTAATTGAAGATTGTCCCTCTCTGCAATCTAGCTGTACACCTCCCTTCTGATCTGGCTGAGCAGTGTTACATCAGTAAAAGGGGCGGGAGGGGGACACTTTGTCATTGAATTACTCTTGTACTACAGCTCTGACATAACTGAAATAACACTCTCCAAAGTCCAAATACTATGATGATTAATTAGAGCCACTTTTATTATGAAACATTACTATCCCTTTAAAGGAGCAATTCTACTTGAAAATAAAAATAAGTGTACGTAGCATTAATTTAATAATCATTTGAGGTGCTATGTTATTGTAGTGAAAATTCCGCTTTAATATTTCAGAGATGTCAGGGTCAGCTCATTTTGAAAGTTCCCAGCTATGATGGTTAGATCATAGCAGCACACCGAACAAATGAATTGCAAAAGGGTCGCAAATGTGATTGGCATAACCGCAGTCCGCAGAAAAATGAATCCCAGCAGCTTAACTGAACGCATAGCGACCATTTTTTGTGCTTGTGATCTGTTTGTGAATCCCTTATTCCCATATATTACAGTGAGTGCAGCAATTCCTGGGAAAGGAAACTGCGCCGTATGGGAACGAGTAAAAAACTCTCATTCATTTAAAGGGGAACTACCACCCGACACAATCTTTAGCCTCACTAAGTCCCCATCTGGCGACTGGCTGCTTAGTAGCGCTAGTCACCAGAATAATTACCTTATTTAATAGATTTCTGCTCTCTTCCATGGGTGACAGGCAGGACGGAGCGCGGACATCTTGCCATAGTGACGTCTGCGCGCCTGCGCTGTCAGTCCCAGCCGGTCTAGTAGGCGTTGCTAGGTGCCATTTGGCTCCAGCTGGGACTGACGGCGCAGGCACGCGGACGTCACAATGGCAAGATGTCCGCTCTCCGTCCTGCCTGTCAGCTGGGGAAGAGAGCAAAAATCTATTAAATAAGGTAATTATTCTGGCGACTAGCGCTACTAAGCAGCTAGCTGCCAGATGTGGACTTAGTGAAGCTAAAGATTGTGTCGGGTGGTAGTTCCCCTTTAAAAGGAACTTTTTTACCTGTAAAGGTCTGTAGTGTGTTGCTGCACCCCATTCAAATGAATGAGAACTTCTATTTCTCTCTTCTGTTGCTGTTGTTTGTATTGTACATCAGACTCACTGTGTTCATTACCAGTGTATAGAAATGTCCCATCGCTAACGGCTTTGGATTTTAGGACAACGCAAGCTGTGTGTGTTTTCCCTTCTGCTCGGCCGCCCCTTGTATATTCGGTCTCTCAGCCCCCGTGTAATTGTCAGGAATCTCCAGTCGACTGGATTAATCGGAGCGATGGCTCGTTATGGGGGTGCTGACCCCTTGTTGGGCTACAATCAATGGCTGGAGAATAATTAACATCCAAGATACAATTAACAACTGCTCCCTGTAGATCTCAGTGTCTGCCCAGTGCACAGCCGCACGTAATCCTTCCTAAGCTTCTCACCGACATTCATTTATTGGAGTGATCCGATGCCAAAACTAAAAAGATGGGATGTATGTCTATACAAAGGGGGGGTTAACAGGGCTGGATTTACAGTAGGCTGACCAGACCTCACCTTTAACCGGGGACACATAGGAAATAGACATAATTCAGGATTGCACTTAAATCAAAACAGCCCTGCAGTATGCATTTTTCATATGAGTCCCTGGTTAAAGGTGAGGTCTGGTCACCCTAACAGCCCTGCCCATGATCACGTCCCCATTCCTCAAATGACTCTGCCCCCCCCCCCCATCCCATCCACTGTTTCTTTGGCCTATAAAAAAGCAAGTACAAAACATTTTTAACCCCTTGGTTGGTAAAGAAATCTCCAAAGCATTGCGAGCATCCATGCAGTTAAACAAAAGCCTGTATAGGGGTGCAAAACTAGTCCAAGAATATTGAGCTTTCTCTGACCACACCCACAATTCAGAATGTGGGTGTGTCCAGCACGGTTCAGGCTCCTCCCCTCACCATTGGGCACTCTAGGCAGTTGCCTATTGGGAAATCCAGCCCTGGGGGTTCACTGGAACCTACAGGGCCATGAGAAGAAATCTTAGGCCGTACAGACATAGCCTGGAGCACATTTGTATTAAAGGGATAGTAATGTTTCACAAAAACAGCAGCTCCAATTAATCTTCATAATATTTGGGCCATCGAGAGTGTTATTTCATTACTGTCAGAGTTGTAGTTCAAGAGTAATTGAATGATAAAGTATCCCCCTCCCGCCCCTTTTACCTAGTGTAAGCCTCCCCTCAGATATGGAATTTGGTCTCTTGACCAAACAGATCACAGCAAGGGGCAATCTTCTTACTGTGATCACATACCTCCCAAGTGTCCCTCTTTAGGAGGGACAGTCCCTTTTTTAGACCCAAATCCCTCTGTCCCTCTTTCCCACCCTGATGTCCCTCTTTTTAGGATATCGGACTGTATTGTGTGTATATAAATGTATCATACTGCTTTACTGCAATAAAACTCACATTGTTGCTTGTTTAACCCCTTAGCGACCGGCGGTCCTAGGACGTTTCTGTCCCATAAGGACCGCGTTGATGCACGCCGACGCGCCGGTACACATGACCTGTTGCGTGTATCGGCGCGTCACTTTTGGGCCTGACAGAGATCGCTCCGATCTTGGAGCGGTCAATTTCAGGCCCTATTTTTACTTACAGCGCTCCCGGTAGAGCGATGTAAGTAAAAAGTACGTGACGTACCAGGACCGTCATCGGTCCTTGAGAATTTCAAGGACCGTGACGGTCATAGTACGTCATATGGCGTTAAGGGGTTAAACATTAGTATATGTGTTTATAAATTAGTCTGTGTAAATAAAATAGTTTGGTCTTATTATAAGTCATTTATTAGGTTACACGAGGAGGTGTCAATAGGTCATGAAACAACCTAAAAATTCTCGGTAATGCCCCGCCCACCTGCCCTGGCCCCATCAACACCCCCTAAAACACAAGTGTCCCTCTTTGGCAATTTGAAATGTTGGGAGGTATGTGATCATAAGGAAAACCCTGCCCCCCTTGACAGTTATTTTCAGGTTTTTCCTTATGATCACTGAAGATTGTCCCTCTCTGTGATCCATCCGGACAGTCTTGCTGCTCTGAGGTGAGTAGTGTTACATCAGTAAAAGGGGCAGGAGGGGGATACTTTATCATTCAATTACTCTTATACTACAACTCTGACAGTATTGATATAACACTCTCCATGGCTCAAATATTATGAAGATAAATTGGAGCTGATTTTATTGTGAAACATTACTATCCCTTTAAATGCTTCAGCACAGACCTTTCCAGTGTGTTGCATGGAGAAAAGGATATAGTCCATACCACGGAGTTCTACAGATCTGACCCGGAGATTCCATGTAACTCCACCCACTTCACTCTCCGCCCTGTTCTTCCCAAACTCCACCCATTATAAGAGCAAGCCCCACCTCCCCTTGTCCCAATACCACCCACGCCAATCAAGCACCACGATCGTTATGTCTCAAATTGCACCATGTGGACAGTTCCACCCCAAGACTTTAGTTTTTCCTGATTTATTATACGGGTCTTCGGAGACGGAAGGTCATTCACCGGGTAAGCGTCTCTGTGGTAACCTCACCCAATTTGTCACCTGTTCTGTACACTTCCCACCTCCGTTTGCTCGTTTTTTGAGACAAAATCTCACCTTCCCTCCTCCCTATCCCACCCACTTCTATGAAGCTCCTCCCACATTGTGACGCATTTCGCATGAATTGGACTCTCACACCTCCACCCCATACTTGTTACTCCGGTGGGGCTGCTGCCAGCAGAGTTCTCTGATATGGTTACAGGCCTAGTGGTAGTCATCGATTTAGTGGATAAGAATACTGATAATTAACCTCTTGATGACCTTTGCTTCGCAATGCACTGCACACCCCTTTTGGACCTCTAGGGGGTTAAAACAGAACTAATCTCAGCCTGTACAGCGGGCAAGTGGTTAGGCTTTACTGACCAACTAACTCGTGTGATAGCCAAGTACGTAATAATCTCAGTCCGGCCGCACGCTGGTGTCAGATGGGCTACGTGTTGGATGACCATGATTTACATCATGGGAACAGTAAGGATTTTTGGGTTGTCCCAGAATTATTTCACTTGTCTCTAGTGCATATGGACCTTTAACCCTTTGAGTTGAACTGTTTCAGTGCTAGAGGGGTATGCAACACATTTGGCACTCAAACAGTTAAACACCTTGGGTCCTTCACCTGCGCCTCATTCCCTGTGGAATCCACGTGTTTGAGGAAACATCTGGACGAGCATTGTACGCTCTACACGTACCCACGGACCAGAGACTCTCTAAGATGCCATTCACACCCCATCTTAAAGGAATACTAACACCACCTAACCGCTAACCTTGGAGAATCATCATGGGCTCTAAGAATCAGTACTAGATTGGTTCTCAAAAATGAATCCTTAAAGGAGGACCAAGCTTTATTTTTGTTTAATGAAAACCTCCATATGTTAGTTACAGAGCTTCTCCTGCTGAGTAAAAAAAACAAACAAAGAAAAAGGGCTAATGATCGCTAAACACACAATCACCCTCCCAAACATTGACCCTACACTACCCCTAACAGTAAAGTGCAACAATACTACTCCTAACACCCAGAACTGTAACACTTACCTGTCATCCACTGTCCATCTTCTTCTCTCATCTTCTTTCTCTTTGTCTTCTCTCATCTCCTCTTCTGTCTCCTCTTCTGTCTCCTCTTCTGTCTTCTCTTTTGTCTTCTCTTCTGTCTTCTTGTCTTCATTCTTGTTTCAAACAGTTAGCCCTTTGAGTGCCAGAGGGGGTATGCAACACATAAAGTAATGCAAACATTGCAAGAAAATATACCCCCAAATGAAAATTCAATGTCCCAATCCATTTAGCATAGTATAAATTCTTCGTTCTTAATAGAAATATTATGTCTAATGTAAATATATGGTTGCATTGAAAAATAAAACAGGAGCTCCTAGTGGGTGGATGATGAAACCTGCTAGGAGCTTATTGGCTGGGAGGTGCATAAGCACACATCCCAGCCAATGGACATCTGGCATTTTGAACAGACACTGGCCATATAAAACCAGTCTCTGTTCAAATTTCCCACACATTGGTTTGGGCATTGGCCCAAAAAGTACCAAAGGGGGGTGGGGGGATATTGCTACCCACACTTTCTGCCATCACCGCCTGCGACAGCAGCAGTGCCCACAACTTGTTTTTTTTTCCTTCAATGCAACCACATATTTGCATTAGACAATATTTCTATTAAGAAAGAAGAATCTGTATTTTGCTAAATGGATTGGACCACTGAATTTTCGTTTCGGGGCATTTTGTCTTCCGACTTGAAATGTATACATTACTTTAAACAATGCACATATTTCCAAGTTATATTTGTTGGCCATATTTAATGGTTGTTATTTTTTTCACTTTACAGGTAACTATTTGATACAAGAATGAAGATAAGAAGACAGAATAGAAGAAGACAGAAGATGAAGAGATTGAAGAAGAAGAAAGATACAAGATTGAAGATGGACAGTAGCTGACCAGGGACCTGAAGATTCCTCCCATAAAATCTCGTACCTATGTATAATACTCAGGTTTATATTGTACCCAAGAGTTTAGGGGAAAACAAGAGTGCCTATGTATAATTCTCACCCTTGTTTTCCCCCTTACTAAAAAAAAAATTAGAGCTGCCAGTAGGGTTGCCACCCAGCCGGTATTTTACCGACAGGCCGGTAAAAAATTGGCTTCTTTCCAATGTTAAGTCTATGGAGGGAATGCCATGGCTGGTATTTTTTTGAACAAAAGGTGGCAACCCTAGCTGCCAGATACCTTCCCTCCCTCCCCCCCAGCACATTCCACTCTCAAAATAATCCTTACTTCCACTGGACTCCCCATCTTCCCTGTGGGGGGGCATGCTTGCATTTGCCGCCCGCTTCCTTCAATGTGCTGTCAGGACCATCCACCTCCAGCCAATGGTAATGCCCTGTGAGGATCTCACGGTCCCTGCAGGGCAATACTGTAGGCCGAAGGTCCTAACAGAGCAATGAATGAAGTGGGCGTAAAATGCAAGCACGCCCCCTGCAGGGAAGATGGGGAATCCAGTGGAAGTAAGGATTATTTTGAGAGCGGATTCCGCCGGGGGAGGGAGAGAAGGTATCTGAAAGCCCCCATTATTGTATTATTTTATTTTTTTTAATGCGGCAAGATGACAAAAAAAAAAACACTCTTGTGTATAAAACGCCCCAACTTCACGTAAGGTGAAGAGTGGTAAAATTGTGCGTATTATACCCGAGATTTTACGGTAAGTGTTTTAATTGTCAGGGGCTGTTTTGTAACCCTGTGAGTGCCGTTGAGTAAGCCTACCCCACTATCACTCATAGCGTTAATTCTACTAACATTCCACACGTTTTAGGAGTGGTTTGGGATTACGGCCCCATATCAATACATCCAATGGTCACTTATGCTTCTTTTAATGCTTTTCTCAGTATAAATTCCTGCATCAGCCGATTTGAGATGTGTTAAGGGAACCTGGGTGCAGATTGTCACCTGTTAGCGTGGGTCACTCCATGCACCTTACTGCTATTGCATTGAACTGAAAAGCAAATCTCAAAGTTTGGTAATGTGTTTCAATGGCCGCAAAAATATCGCCAGAGGTGCTTTTTTTCCGGCGGTATTTCTTTATAGCACAGGTAACTGAATACCGTGCTTGAAAAAATGCCTTCAGGGTTTTTTTGGCTTTGGGGGAAACTGAATCGAGGCCTAAGTGATCCTGGTAACTATTACTTGGAATTCAGAGACTGCATGTTCCCAAATAGGAATGATTGTACATAGTATTTACTGATAAGAGTTAAAGGGATAGTAATACTTCATTTTTACTATCCCCCCTATTGTAGCCCTTAAAAATCAGAATTAAACAAGACCAGCAGCATCTCTCAAACCTTTGTGGTTTGAGAGATATCCACATTCAAAGTTCCCCCTCCCCTAAATTCAGCGTTATAGCTGACAGCAGGGGAATCCGGTCAGTGAGCAAGTGGTGGCTCTGCAGCAGTGCTGAGATCGCATTATAGAAACAGAAATCCTTCACTGAAATGGTCTTCTACGTGTGCTTGGTTTGTGCTTGGTTTGCAAGCACACGTAGAAGTCCATTTCAGTGAAGGATTTCTGTCTCTATAACTCAATCTCAGCACTGCTGCAGAGCCGCCGCTTACTCACGGACCGGATTCCCCTGCTGTGAGCAATAACGCTGACGTCAGGTGAGAAGGAGAGGGAACTTTGAATGTGGATATCTCTCAAACCATAAAGGTTTGAGAGATGCTGCCGTTCTTGTCTAATTCTGATTTTTAAGGGCTACAATATAAGGGATCGTAAAAATGAAGTATTACTATCTCTTTAAATGTAATTTTAATTCTGTACTCAAGACCCAGTATGCACCAAATTGTAGAAAAAAGGGGTGATGGATGTGGCGGACACCAGACCCACCCTTAAACGGCAGTTGGGGTGGGGTTAGGTACTGCTTCATAGTGGTACAACATACTAAAACATACCTTATAACTCATAGGTGAGATAGCCCATCTGGAGAATCTGTTCAAACCTCAGAGACGCAGGTTCTAGACCCAGCAAAATCAACTTGTTATTTCATCTTTCTGAGATAAATAAAAGGATTACCCAGGACATTATTAAAGGTGCAGAAAACTTTTTTCACGAAAACCTATATGTTATAAAGCTTTTCCTGCTGAGTAAAAAAAGGGCAATCTCAAAGCTGTCAGTTGTTTTGATCATTTATTAAAAACTTATAACAGTTCAAATAATCAGGAAGAGAATTTACTGCATATTTACTTCCTGGTAGTTTTACATAACTCCCAACATTTCAATTTGCCAAAGAGGGACACTTGTATTTTAGGGGGTGTTTCTGGGGGCGTGGCTGGTGGACAGAGAATTTTTAGGCTATTTCATGACCTATCGACACCTCCTTGTGTAACCTAATAAATGACTTATAACAAGATCATAGTATTTTATTTACACAGACTAATGTATAAACACATATATTGACATTTAAACAAACATTAACGTGAGTTTTATTTCTGTGGAGCAATGTGATACACTTATATACACACCACACTGTCTGATGTTCTAAAAAGAGGGACATCAGGGTGGGAAAGAGGGACAGAGGGATTTGGGTCTAAGACAGGGACTGTCCCTCCTAAAGAGGGACACTTGGGAGGTATGGTTTTAACTGACAGGAAGTGAATTTACTGCTTGTTTAATTCCTGATAGTTCTGACAGGAAGTGAATTTACTGCACATTTACTTCCTGAAAGTTCTGACAGGAAGTGAATTTACTGCATGTTTACTTCCTGATAACTGAAGTGACTCAGAAGTTTCTATCACATTCTATGGAGAACAGTTTGTCACTGACTTTTCTCTCCGTTAGAATGTAACAGAATAACTAATTGGAATTTGACCACAAGAGGGCAATGTTCATGTAAAAAAAAATGGTTTAAACTGTAATAGCTCTAGAAATACACATCTCTCAGCAGTAGGGGTATATTTGTTTTATTCAACATGAAAAGCCCTACACTACATTTTTTAATTAATAAAAGTTCACTGCTCCTTTAGAAACAAGAGACAATCTCTATGGATCCATCCCTGCAAAATATTTTAAATAGATAATTCTGTGTAATAACTAGTTCAATAATTGGCTGTTTCAGTAAGAGCGTCCCCCATTTCTTCTTTATTTGTAATCGGACCATAATTATCCTTTTTTTTTTGGAAGGGACCCTCCATTTACTCACAGGAAGCAGCTGAGTGTGAACACTATTTGATCTGCATGGAGACAGGGACAGTGGTCCATATGAGTTAAACTGGATACAGTGCAGTTTGGGGGAATATAAAGGTCACCTTAGGCGAAACATGAACATTCTAATTAATTTAAATGGAGACACTGGGAACATTTAAATGTCCCAACACATTGGTTTGGGATATCCTTTCAAATGGGGGAATACCGCAGAGCTCCTACTAATAACGGTAAAACACCGAAACACGAATCAACACAAACATTATTTCACTTAATCACGAATGTGATAATTAGGGAATATAGAGGAGCACAAGACTCCTACAGGGTGAAGCCATTCAGTGTATCCCACATGTTAATTAGTGTGCACTTATTAGCCGCTATCCATCCATTAATTGGCTCCCCAAAGAGAGAGAAGGAGTCCCAGATTAATATAGATGACTGAAGATTCCTGAAAATCACCATGGGACCGAGAAGATTATATTCTGGTCAGGGGGATGGAAGAGATCCACAAATTCCTGAGATATGTTAACCCTTCAGTGACAGAGACCTCCAATTCCATTATTGAACTATACACTGATACTAATCAGACTGCACTCTATAATTGTACTGAGTATCTACACACTGATACTGATCACACCGCTCTGTATAATGGTACTGATATCTACACACTGATACTGATCACACCGCTCTGTGTAATGGTACTGATATCTACAGACTGATACTGATCACACTGCTCTGTATAATGGTACTGAGTATCTACACATTAATACTGATCACAACTCTCTGTATAATGGTACTGATATCTATACACTGATACTGATCACACTGCTCTGTATATTGGTACTGATATCTACACACTGATCCTGATCACACCGCTCTGTATAATGGTACTGATATCTACACACTGATACTGATCACACTGCTCTGTATAATGGTACTTAATATCTACACACTGATACTGATCACACAGCTCTGTATAATGGTACTGATATCTGCACACTGATACTGATCACACTGCTCTGTATAATGGTACTTAATATCTACACACTGATACCAATCACACCGCTCTGTATAATGGTACTGAGTATCTACACACTGAAACTGATCACACTGCTCTGTATAATGGTACTGATATCTACACACTGATACTGATCACACCGCTCTGTGTAATGGTACTGATATCTACAGACTGATATTGATCACATTGCTCTGTATAATGGTACTGAGTATCTACACATTAATACTGATCACAACTCTCTGTATAATGGTACTGATATCTATACACTGATACTGATCACACTGCTCTGTATATTGGTACTGATATCTACACACTGATCCTGATCACACCGCTCTGTATAATGGTACTGATATCTACACACTGATACTGATCACACTGCTCTGTATAATGGTACTTAATATCTACACACTGATACTGATCACACAGCTCTGTATAATGGTACTGATATCTGCACACTGATACTGATCACACTGCTCTGTATAATGGTACTTAATATCTACACACTGATACCAATCACACCGCTCTGTATAATGGTACTGAGTATCTACACACTGAAACTGATCACACTGCTCTGTATAATGGTACTGATATCTACACACTGATACTGATCACACCTCTATGTATAATGGTACTGATATCTACACACTGATACTGATCACACCGCTCTGTATAATGGTACTGAGTATCTACACACTGATACTGATCACACCACTCTGTATAATGGTACTGAGTATCTACACACTGATACTGATCACACCACTCTGTATAATGGTACTGATATCTACACACTGATACTGATCACACCACTCTGTATAATGGTACTGAGTATCTACACATTGATACTGATCACAACTCTCTGTATAATGGTACTGATATCTATACACTGATACTGATCACACTGCTCTGTATATTGGTACTGATATCTACACACTGATCCTGATCACACCGCTCTGTATAATGGTACTGATATCTACACACTGATACTGATCACACCGCTCTGTATAATGGTACTGAGTATCTACACACTGATACTGATCACACCGCTCTGTATAATGGTACTGATATCTACACACTGATACTGATCACACTGCTCTGTATAATGGTACTGATATCTATACAATGATACCTGATCACACCGCTCTGTATAATGGTAATGAGTATCTACACACTGATACTGATCACACCGCTCTGTATAATGATACTAAGTATCTACACACTGATACTGATCACACTGCTCTGTATAATAGTACTGAGTATCTACACACTGATACTGATCACACTGCTCTGTATAATGGTACTGATATCTACACACTGATACTGATCACATTGCTCTGTATAATGGTACTGATATCTACACACTGATACTGATCACAATGCTCTGTATAATGGTACTGATATCTACACACTGATACTGATCACACCTCTCTGTATAATGGTACTGATATCTACACACTGATACTGATCACACAGCTCTGTATAATGGTACTGATATCTATACACTGATACTGATCACACCTCTCTGTATAATGGTACTGATATCTACACACTGATACTGATCACATTGCTCTGTATAATGGTACTGATATCTACACACTGATACTGATCACACCTCTCTGTATAATGGTACTGATATCTACACACTGATACTGATCACATTGCTCTGTATAATGGTACTGATATCTACAGACTGATACTGATCACACCTCTCTGTATAATGGTACTGATATCTACACACTGATACTGATCACACCTCTCTGTATAATGGTACTGATATCTACACACTGATACTGATCACATTGCTCTGTATAATGGTACTGATATCTACACACTGATACTGATCACACCTCTCTGTATAATGGTACTGATATCTACACACTGATACTGATCACATTGCTCTGTATAATGGTACTGATATCTACAGACTGATACTGATCACACCTCTCTGTATAATGGTACTGATATCTACACACTGATACTGATCACACCGCACTGTATAATGGTACTGATATCTACACACTGATACTGATCGCACCGCTCTATATAATGGTACTGAGTATCTACACACTGATACTGATCACACCACTCTGTATAATGGTACTGATATCTACACACTGATACTGATTACACAGCTCTGTATAATGGCACTGAAATCTACACACTGATACTGATCACACCGCTCTGTATAATGGTACTGATATCTATACACTGATACTGATCACACCACTCTGTATAATGGTACTGAGTATCTACACACTGATAACTGATCACAGTGCTCTCTATAATGGTACTGATATCAACACACTGATACTGATCACACCACTCTGTATAATAATACGGATATCCACACACTGATACTGATCACACCGCTCTGTATAATGGTAATGAGTATCTACACACTGATACTGATCACACCGCTCTGTATAATGATACTAAGTATCTACACACTGATACTGATCACACTGCTCTGTATAATGGTACTGATATCTACACACTGATACTGATCACATTGCTCTGTATAATGGTACTGATATCTACACACTGATACTGATCACATTGCTCTGTATAATGGTACTGATATCTACACACTGATACTGATCACAATGCTCTGTATAATGGTACTGATATCTACACACTGATACTGATCACATTGCTCTGTATAATGGTACTGATATCTACACACTGATACTGATCACACCTCTCTGTATAATGGTACTGATATCTACACACTGATACTGATCACACTGCTCTGTATAATGGTACTGATATCTACACACTGATACTGATCACATTGCTCTGTATAATGGTACTGATATCTACACACTGATACTGATCACAGCTCTCTGTATAATGGTACTGATATCTACACACTGATACTGATCACAGTGCTCTGTATAATGGAACTGATATCTACCCAATGATACTGATCACACCGCTCTGTATAATGGTACTGAGTATCTACACATTGATACTGATCACACCGCACTGTATAATGGTACTGATATCTACACACTGATACTGATCACACCGCTCTGTATAATGGTACTGATATCTACACACTGTTACTGATCACATCGCTCTATATAATGGTACTGAGTATCTACACACTGATACTGATCACACCAATCTGTATAATGGTACTGATATCTACACACTGATACTGATCACACCACTCTGTTTAATGGTACTGAGTATCTACACACTGATACTGATCACACCGCTCTGTATAATAGTACGGATATCTACACACTGATACTGATCACACCACTCTGTATAATGGTACTGATATCTACACACTGATACTGATCACACCGCTCTGTATAATGGTACTGATATCTACACACTGATACTGATCACACCGCTCTGTATAATGGTACTGATATCTACACACTGATACTGATCACACCGCTCTGTATAATGATACTGATATCTACACACTGATACTGATCACACCGCTCTATATAATGGTACTGAGTATCTACACACTGATACTGATCACACCGCTCTGTATAATGGTACTATCTACACACTGATACTAATCACACCTCTCTGTATAATGGTACTGATATCTACACACTGATACTGATCACACCGCTCTGTATAATGGTACTGATATCTACACAATGATACTGATCACACCTCTCTGTATAATGGTACTGATATCTACACACTGATACTGATCACACCGCTCTGTATAATGGTACTATCTACACACTGATACTAATCACACCGCTCTGTATAATGGTACTGATATCTACACACTGATACTGATCACACCGCTCTGTATAATAGTACTGAGTATCTATACAGTGATACGGATCACACCGTTCTGTATAATGGTACTGAGTATCTACACGCTGATACTGATCACACCGCTCTGTAGAATGGTACTGATATCTACACACTGATACTGATCACACTGCTCTATATAATGGTACTGAGTGTATAATAGTACTTAGTATTGAACCATATATATTAGCCTGACCAGACCTCCCCTTTAACCTGGGACGCATCGGAAAAATGCATACTGCAGTACCACTTTGATTTCCTGGACATACTGAAAAATGGCTATTTCCTATGTGTCCCCGGTTAAAAGTGTGATCTGTTCAGCCTAATATATATTGTAGTATCTATTTACTTAAAATGGGTGAAGGGTGAAAGGAATGGACAGTGAAGCAGACAGGGTTACAAGGGAATTCACTGACCCCTGAAAAGCAACTTCGGTCTCCAGGGACCGAACAATTAAATATTAAAAACGAAGTCTGCGACTCAGCTCCGGAGAGTTCCCAGCTATGCCTGCAGTTTGCCTGGTTTATTACAGAATATCTCCATTTCTATTTAGTACATCAGCCTCACTGTATATCTTTAGAAAATACCCAAATTAATAGGGTATATGCATATAACTGAGAACTGAGAGAGCATTGCATTCCCTAATATTAACCCTTTGAGTGTATGAGGTGTGCAAAACATGTTTTTTACTGCTCTGGCATTCAAATTGTTAAAAAAATTACAGTCTGAATGTGCATAATTGTAACTCTCTGAGAAGGAAGGGGTTATCTCGCATGTTACAAGTAAATAAATAATAGCCTCCTATTTCCACCCCCCACACAGGGGCTGAGGGGAAAGCTCCCCCCACACAAACCAAACGCTAATGGGGGAGAACTCTTTGAAGCAGATGTATCTGAACTTAAAACAGGAAACAGACAGCAATTCCTCCTGACAGACCATTATACATATTATATACTATATATATCCTGTATCTGCCTCAATGAGTACCTCATTACTATGTGTATCTAAAGATCCATGATCAGTATCAGTGTGTAGATATCAGTACCAATATACAGAGTGGTGTGATCAGTATCAGTGTGTAGATATCAGTACCATTATACAGAGCGGTGTGATCAGTATCAGTGTGTAGATATCAGTACCATTATACAGAGCGGTGTGATCAGTATCAGTGTGTAGATATCAGTACCAATATACAGAGCGGTGTGATCAGTATCAGTGTGTAGATATCAGTACCATTATACAGAGAGGTGTGATCAGTATCAGTGTGTAGATACTCAGTACCATTATACAGAGCGGTGTGATCAGTATCAGTGTGTAGATATCAGAACCATTATACAGAAAGGTATGATCAGTATTAGCGTGTAAATATCAGTATCATTATACAGAGCAGTGTGATCAGTATCAGTGTGTAGATATCAGTACCATTATACAGAGCAGTGTGATCAGTATCAGTGTGTAGATATCAGTACCATTATACAGAGCGGTGTGATTGGTATCAGTGTGTAGATATCAGTACCATTATACAGAAAGGTGTGATCAGTATCAGTGTGTAGATATCAGTACCATTATACAGAGCAGTGTGATCAGTATCAGTGTGTAGATATCAGTACCATTATACAGAGCGGTGTGATCAGTTTCAATGTGTAGATATCAGTGTGTAGATATCAGTACCATTATACAGAGCAGTGTGATCGGTATCAGTGTGTAGATATCAGTACCATTATACAGAGCGGTGTGATCAGTATCAGTGTGTAGATATCAGTACCATTATACAGAGCGGTGTGATCGGTATCATTGTGTAGATATCAGTACCATTATACAGAGCGGTGTGATCAGTATCAGTGTGTAGATACTCAGTACCATTATACAGAGCGGTGTGATCAGTATCAGTGTGTAGATATCAGTACCATTATACAGAGCAGTGTGATCAGTATCAGTGTGTAGATACTCAGTACCATTATACAGAGCGGTGTGATCAGTATCAGTGTGTAGATATCAGTACCATTATACAGAGCGGTGTGATCAGTATCAGTGTGTAGATACTCAGTACCATTATACAGAGCGGTGTGATCAGTATCAGTGTGTAGATATCAGTACCATTATACAGAGCGGTGTGATCAGTATCAGTGTGTAGATACTCAGTACCATTATACAGAGCGGTGTGATCGGTATCAGTGTGTAGATATCAGTACCATTATACAGAGCGGTGTGATCAGTATCAGTATGTAGATACTCAGTACCATTATACAGAGCGGTGTGATCAGTATCAGTGTGTAGATATCAGTACCATTATACAGAGCGGTGTGATCAGTATCAGTGTGTAGATATCAGTACCATTATACAGAGCGGTGTGATCAGTATCAGTGTGTAGATATCAGTACCATTATACAGAGCGGTGTGATTAGTATCAATGTGTAGATATCAGTACCATTATACAGAGCGGTGTGATCAGTATCAGTATGTAGATACTCAGTACCATTATACAGAGCGGTGTGATCAGTATCAGTGTGTAGATATCAGTACCATTATACAGAGCGGTGTGATCGGTATCAGTGTGTAGATATCAGTACCATTATACAGAGCGGTGTGATTAGTATCAATGTGTAGATATCAGTACCATTATACAGAGCGGTGTGATCAGTATCAGTATGTAGATACTCAGTACCATTATACAGAGCGGTGTGATCAGTATCAGTGTGTAGATATCAGTACCATTATACAGAGCGGTGTGATCAGTATCAGTGTGTAGATATCAGTACCATTATACAGAGCAGTGTGATCAGTATCAGTGTGTAGATATCAGTACCATTATACAGAGCGGTGTGATCAGTATCAGTGTGTAGATATCAGTACCATTATACAGAGCGGTGTGATCAGTATCAGTGTGTAGATATCAGTACCATAATACAGAGCGGTGTGATCAGTATCAGTGTGTAGATATCAGTACCATTATACAGAGAGGTGTGATCAGTATCAGTGTGTAGATATCAGTACCATTATACAGAGCGGTGTGATCAGTATCAGTGTGTAGATATCAGTACCATTATACAGAGCAGTGTGATCAGTATCAGTGTGTAGATATCAGTACCATTATACAGAGCAGTGTGATCAGTATCAGTGTGTAGATATCAGTACCATTATACAGAGCGGTGTGATCAGTATCAGTGTGTAGATATCAGTACCATTATACAGAGCGGTGTGATCAGTATCAGTGTGTAGATATCAGTACCATTATACAGAGCGGTGTGATCAGTATCAGTGTATAGATATCTGTACCATTATACAGAGCAATGTGATCAGTATCAGTGTGTAGATATCAGTACCATTATACAGAGCGGTGTGATCAGTATCAGTGTGTAGATATCAGTACCATAATACAGAGCGATGTGATCGGTATCAGTGTGTAGATATCAGTACCATTATACAGAGCCTTGTGATCAGTATCAGTGTGTAGATATCAGTACCATTATACAGAGCAGTGTGATCAGTATCAGTGTGTAGATATCAGTACCATTATACAGAGCGGTGTGATCAGTATCAGTGTGTAGATACTCAGTACCATTATACAGAGCGGTGTGATCAGTATCAGTGTGCAGATATCAGTACCATTATACAGAGCATTGTGATCAGTATCAGTGTGTAGATATCAGTACCATTATACAGAGCAGTGTGATCAGTATCAGTGTGTAGATATCAGTACCATTATACAGAGCGGTGTGATCAGTATCAGTGTGTAGATATCAGTACCATTATACAGAGCGGTGTGATCAGTATCAGTGTGTAGATATCAGTACCATTATACAGAGCGGTGTGATCAGTATCAGTGTGTAGATATCAGTACCGTTATACAGAGCCGTGTGATCAGTATCAGTGTGTAGATATCAGTACCATTATACAGAGCGGTGTGATCAGGATCAGTGTGTAGATATCAGTACCATTATACAGAGCGGTGTGATCAGTATCAGTGTGTAGATATCAGTACCATTATACAGAGCAGTGTGATTAGTATCAGTGTGTAGATATCAGTACCATTATACAGAGCAGTGTGATCAGTATCAGTGTGTAGATATCAGTACCATTATACAGAGCGGTGTGATCAGGATCAGTGTGTAGATATCAGTACCATTATACAGAGCGGTGTGATCAGTATCAGTGTATAGATATCAGTACCATTATACAGAGCGGTGTGATCAGTATCAGTGTGTAGATATCAGTACCATTATACAGAGCGGTGTGATCAGTATCAGTGTGTAGATATCAGTACCATTATACAGAGCGGTGTGATCAGTATCAGTGTGTAGATATCAGTACCATTATACAGAGCAGTGTGATCAGTATCAGTGTGTAGATATCAGTACCATTATACAGAGCGGTGTGATCAGTATCAGTGTGTAGATATCAGTACAATTATACAGAGTGGTGTGATCAGTATCAGTGTGTAGATATCAGTACCATTATACAGAGCGGTGTGATCAGTATCAGTGTGTAGATATCAGTACCGTTATACAGAGCGGTGTGATCAGTATCAGTGCGTAGATATCAGTACTATTATACAGAGCGGTGTAATCAGTATCAGTGTGTAGATATCAGTACCATTATACAGAGAGGTGTGATCAGTATCAGTGTGTAGATATCAGTACCATTATACAGAGCGGTGTGATCAGTATCAGTGTGTAGATATCAGTACAATTATACAGAGTGGTGTGATCAGTATCAGTGTGTAGATATCAGTACCATTATACAGAGCGGTGTGATCAGTATCAGTGTGTAGATACTCAGTACCATTATACAGAGCAGTGTGATCAGTATCAGTGTGTAGATATCAGTACCATTATACAGAGCGGTGTGATCAGTATCAGTGTGTAGATATCAGTACCATTATACAGAGCGGTGTGATCAGTATCAGTGTGTAGATATCAGTACCATTATACAGAGCAGTGTGATCAGTATCAGTGTGTAGATATCAGTACCATTATACAGAGCGGTGTGATCAGTATCAGTGTGTAGATATCAGTACAATTATACAGAGCGGTATGATCAGTATCAGTGTGTAGATATCAGTACAATTATACAGAGTGGTGTGATCAGTATCAGTGTGTAGATATCAGTACCATTATACAGAGCGGTGTGATCAGTATCAGTGTGTAGATATCAGTACAATTATACAGAGCGGTGTGATCAGTATCAGTGTGTAGATATCAGTACCATTATACAGAGCGGTGTGATCAGTATCAGTGTGTAGATATCAGTACAATTATACAGAGCGGTATGATCAGTGTGTAGATAATTATTATATTATCCTGTATCCTATGAATCCGGTGCCACACTCAGGGGATTGCACTACAGTATATGATCTCTCCAGTGCCCCGTGGCAAACACTCTCCACCAGTATCAATACTCAGAAGGCATCAAGAAACAAGTCGTTGAGGAAAGTGACCCCGAAATATCGCGCACAGCTCCCCATTGCCCTCTCCCTGTTCAGGCAGTGTAACTAGAAGCATTCGCGGAGCAGAGAGATTAACGAGCTGGCATTTGGTAAATATAGTCTGTTTCTGCTCCCATTATTTTGCTGATTCTAATTAGTAAACCATCCCCCCCCACTCATTATCACTATACAGAGGTTTACATTAAGGATGTGCCTCCTGACACCCTCCCGTTATTGAGGACGGCATTTCCCTGATGTGAATTGTAGTTCTGTAGTCCACAACAGCAGGAACGTCTCATGAGGCCTACCCCTGCTTTAGATCGTGGCCTGCAGACAGAGTCTCGATATCACTATGTGGTGCAGCTGAATATATTTATATGCTGATCAGGAATCCCTGAGTCCTCCTGTCTGAACAAACAGCTCAGGAACAGGAAAACGTCGTATTTCCATCTCCCTGCAATATGAGAAATATTTCCGTCTGTCTGACTTACAACCTGTTATTATGTCCATCCCACAGCTAATCCTATTTATAATATTCTCTGGTCAGACATGAATTCGGAGTCTGTCCCTCCCACTGCAGGGTGACACAGACAGAAGGGAGCTATACGACATGGAGTCTGTCCCTCCCACTGCAGGGTGACACAGATAGAAGGGAGCTATAGGACATGGAGTCTGTCCCTCCCACTGCAGGGTGACACAGACAGAAGGGAGTTATAGGACATGGAGTCTGTCCCTCCCACTGCAGGGTGACACAGACAGAAGGGAGCTATAGGACATGGAGTCTGTCCCTCCCACTGCAGGGTGACACGGACAGAAGGGAGATACAGGACATGGAGTTTGTCCCTCCCACTGCAGGGTGACACAGACAGAAGGGAGTTATAGGACATGGAGTCTGTCCCTCCCACTGCAGGGTAACACAGACAGAAGGGAGATATAGGACATGGAGTCTGTCCCTCCCACTGCAGGGTGACACAGACAGAAGGGAGATATAGGACACGGAGTCTGTCCCTCCCACTACAGGGAGACACAGACAGAAGGGAGATATAGGATAAGGAGTCTGTCCCTCCCACTGCAGGGTAACACAGACAGAAGGGAGATATAGGACATGGAGCCTGTCCCTCCCACTGCAGGGTGACACAGACAGAAGGGAGATATAGGACATGGAGTCTGTCCCTCCCACTGCAGGGTGACACCGACAGAAGGGAGATATAGGACATGGAGCCTGTCCCTCCCACTGTAGGGTGACACAGACAGAAGGGAGATATAGGACATGGAGTCTGTCCCTCCCACTGCAGGGTGACACAGACAGAAGGGAGTTATAGGACATGGAGTCTGTCCCTCTCACTGCAGGGTGACACAGACAGAAGGGAGATATAGGACATGGAGTCTGTCCCTCCCACTGAAGGGTGACACAGACAGAAGGTAGATATAGGAAATGGAGTCTGTCCCTCCCACTGCAGGGTAACACAGACAGAAGGGAGGTATAGGACATGAAGTCTGTCCCTCCCACTGCAGGGTGAAACAGACACAAGGGAGCTGTAGGACATGGAGTCTGTCCCTCCCACTGCAGGGAGACACAGACAGAAGGGAGATATAGTACATGGAGTCTGTCCCTCCCACTGCAGGGTGACACAGACAGAAGGGAGCGATAGGACATGGAGTTTGTCCCTCCCACTGCAGGGTGACACAGACAGAAGGGAGTTATAGGACATAGAGTCTGTCCCTCCCACTGCAGGGTAACACAGACAGAAGGGAGATATAGGACATGGAGTCTGTCCCTCCCACTGCAGGGTGACACAGACAGAAGGGAGATATAGGACACGGAGTCTGTCCCTCCCACTACAGGGTGACACACACAGAAGGGAGATATAGGACAAGGAGTCTGTCCCTCCCACTGCAGGGTAACACAGACAGAAGGGAGATATAGGACATGGAGTCTGTCACTCCCACTGCAGGGTAACACAGATAGAAGGGAGTTATAGGACATGGAGTCTGTCCCTCCCACTGCAGGGTAACACAGACAGAAGGGAGGTATAGGACATGAAGTCTGTCCCTCCCACTGCAGGGTGAAACAGACACAAGGGAGCTGTAGGACATGGAGTCTGTCCCTCCCACTGCAGGGTGACACAGATAGAAGGGAGATATAGGACATGGAGTCTGTCCCTCCCACTGCAGGGTGACACAGACAGAAGGGAGATATAGTACATGGAGTCGGTCCCTCCCACTGCAGGGTGACACAGACAGAAGGGAGATATAGGACATGGACTCTGTCCCTCCCACTGCAGGGTGACACGGACAGAAGGGAGATATAGGACATGGAATCTGCCCCTCCCACTTCAGGGTAACACAGACAGAAGGGAGATATAGGATATGGAGTCTGTCCCTCCCACTTCAGGGAAACACAGACAGAAGAGAGATATAGGACATGGAGTCTGTCCCTCCCACTGCAGGGTGACACAGACAGAAGGGAGATATAGTACATGGAGTCTGTCCCTCCCACTGCAGGGTGACACAGACAGAAGGGAGATATAGGACATGGAGTCTGCCCCACCCCCCCTCCCACTGTAGGGTGACACAGACAGAAGGGAGATATAGGACATGGAGTCTGTCCCTCCCACTGCAGGGTGACACAGACAGAAGGGAGATATAGGACATGGAGTCTGTCCCACCCACTGCAGGGTGACACAGACAGAAGGGAGATATAGGACCTGGAGTCTGTCCCTCCCACTTCAGGGTAACACAGACAGAAGGGAGATATAGGACATGGAGTCTGTCCCTCCCACTTCAGGGTAACACAGATAGAAGGGAGATATAGGACATGGAGTCTGTCCCTCCCACTGCAGGGTGACACAGACAGAAGGGAGATATAGGACATGGAGTCTGTCCCTCCCACTGCAGGGTGACAGACAGAAGGGAGATATAGGACATGGAGTCTGTCCCTCCCACTGTAGGGTGACACAGACAGAAGGGAATTATAGGACATGGAGTCTGTCCCTCTCACTGCAGGTTGAAACAGACAGAAGGGAGATATAGGACATGGAGTATGTCCCTCCCACTGCAGGGTGACACAGATAGAAGGGAGATATAGGACATGGAGTCTGTCCCTCCCACTGCAGGGTGACACAGACAGAAGGGGGCTATAGGACATGGAGTCTGTCCCTCCCACTGCAGGGTGACACAGACAGAAGGGAGCTATAGGACATGGAGTCTGTCCCTCCCACTGCAGGGTGACAGACAGAAGGGAGATATAGGACAGGGAGTCTGTCCCTCCCACTGCAGGGTGACACAGACAGAAGGGAGATATAGGACATGGAGTCTGTCCCTCCCACTGCAGGGTGACACAGACAGAAGG